>JABASI010006024.1:0-11423 GCA_019776505.1 Tomocerus nigrus
GTGAGGTGGAGGCCGTTGAGGTGGAGGCCGATGAGGTGTTGGCTGGTGAGGTGGAGGCCGTTGAGGTGGAGGCCGATGAGGTGTTGGCTGGTGAGGTGGAGGCCGGTGAGGTGGAGGCCGGTGAGTGCCGGACGATGGTGAGGGCTGGAGGCCGGTCAGGTGAGTGGCTGAGGCGGATATAGTTTCTGTGGCATTTGAATCTGAGGAGGTAGGGGAGGTTGGTTTGTTGGCCCTATCATCTCACATTCGCTTCCAGGCAATTCACTTTCAGGCAAACGCAGCTAGATTTGACTATGTGGGTTCCACCCACACTCCCTCTCCTTTGCCGAACTTTCAACCACCACTACCTTCGATCGCCCACGGGTAACGTCTAGTACTGTATATTTGTCTGTCCGACTGGCTGCCCGTCCCTGTGCACGATAACTTTTGAACCGATTGACATAGGTACATCGTTAAAAATTTCTGTGTCATCTATCATAGAAGACCATTACATCACAGAGTTTAAAAATGGGCTGCACAGATTGACCATGAGCCTATGATTGCAGGCGACCAAATTCAGCTCATCTTAGCCAATAATCAAACAGGATTGACAGTGGAAATAGTCCATGAGCTAAGCAAATGATATTTGCAAGATTTTTGGTATACAAAAATGTTATCAGGCCTCCATCAAATTGTAGTAAGGAAAGTGCTGCTTGTAATTATATTACACAGAAACACAGATATCTTGTAGGTATACTTCCTATCCTGAATAACAAAACTGTATTAGAAATGAATTACACCTAAGAAGAAGGGTTTACAGTTTATTTTAAGCTCTGCTTGCTATTTTCTGCTTTGTTTACGATATGTACGAAAGAACTGGTTTACAGAATGTTACACAAGTAGAATGCACCAAACCATCTCTGTCTTAATTTGCGTCTGTTTAGTGTTGAAACATATTCAGAGATCATAATTTAAAATGGCAAGACATGACAAGGCTAACAGATTACTCACAAGAGTTCGATACGATTTATCATGTTGTTTTTTAATTTGAGCCAAAGGAGTGATTGACAGATACAAGTTCCTCCGCAGCCAGTGCATGTAGTCAGTGAATGCATGAATGGAGCTAGTCCGAGTCCGATTCTTCTGACAACCACCGATGAGCAGGGCACGGAATCCCTTCCATGGCCATCCAGTGAACTCCACCACGAGCTCCTGTCCTCCTTAACTCATTCATTATGTGCCAACGAAGCAGATACCTGCATTTCTCCCTGTTATTGCCTCGCAGGATATGCCAAATACAAATGCTTATTAGGCAACTACTTACTTACTTCTGCTAGACTCAATCCCTCAAATTATATGCCTGTTCACCAGAGGAACTTTGGCTAAATCGAAGTGTGTAAGTACTTAACTGCTTCGTGGCAAGCTACTTTTTCCATTTAGTCCGTTCACGTGTGCAAAAAACTAGGTTGCCACTTGACATGCTACTGAGTGACTGAGTCCTAGTCAGGCAGATACTTAGATATGTCTACCATTGCCATGCACTACATGCAACTCGTGGATAAACAAAGCAGGTAAATGAGAAGAGCTCTGCACTCTGCCTGGATATGCTTCGCTTCTTTCTGGCTGATTGTCTTGCAACGTCCCTAACTAACTAGCTAACTAAATTATGTTCCGTGTACAAATCTCGGAGAAGGTAAGGGATTTGTCTTGCCCACTGCAATGCAACTACATTAATGTAAATAGAGTGAATGGCTAAGGAGCATGGGCATTGGCCAGGATGTGGATGTAGTAAATCTCTGGCCAAACAAGAAACGTTTTATGGCTGACTTCTTTCTTTGGCCGTGAATGCCCTGACTTGACTACCTCCATCCATGTGCATATTAATCCCATTATCATAATTTGTATTAGTATCAGTGGGACTGGGGAAATGAGGCTGAGTCATCCTCATCACGAAGCTAGGAGCAAATAGCGTTACAGATAAACAATAGAAATGAAAATATGTGCACATGCTGAACAAAAGAGCAGAGTCAAGTGCTTAGTCAAGTTTTAAAGATTTACTGGCAATGAGAGACTCTCTCTTCTTAATTGCATTATTTAAGCAGGTGAGTTATCTAAGACGAAATGTTTAGTCGCTGCTGCGTGAGAGAGAGAAAGAAAGGCGTTGGACGATGGAATTGTTTAGCCTAGCCACCCCGCATCATCTCCACAACGAAATCAACGGAATAAAGAAATAGGAGGATTTCGAGCGTGCTCTTTGGAGTTGGAGAGAGGCAGAAAGCGGGCGAGGGACGGGAATCAACGGACCGGAACTTCAAAAGCATCAACTTTTAAATGTTTCTCAGACAATTGCTGTTTCGACTATTCTGCACTGCATTTTGTTGTCTTGTGTCTTGGTCGAGGAGAGAGAAGAGATGAGAAGAGGAACGTTCCAGCCAGCACGGCTGCAGGGAATTCATGGCATCCAGCTCTACTCCACTCCACTCCTCCGTCTCAGCTCCGTTTATGCCTATAAAAATGTTGTATTGAGGAAAAGTTGTATTGACCTGCTCGGAAGGAGCATAAATCCTCATTTTATATGCAAGAATAAGTAGGTAATTTCCAGAACGGATTCCGAGACACGAACTGAGAGTCTGAATTATTTTATGGACCAAGGTATCTCTTCTCTGCCCCACTCAAAACTTCCTGCCTCCGACTAAACGAGGACTGAAGGAGGGCAAGGAGAAGAGAGAATTTAATGAGTTTCGAATCGAGTCAGACACTTGAGCCAAGCGAGAGCACGGCCTTCCATCCACTGCACATCTTCCTCGTCCTCTCCATCTCCGACCCAACACTCCTACACCAATTGCCCATTTGCTGGGCTAAATCTGAAAATCCGACTCCCCTGCCCCTGCCCTGAATTCATTAGCTCGGAAAATAATGAACAGAGACAGGACAAGTGAAATTGAGACTCGATATCACAACGTGCACATAGCCCACGAGATATCCTCAGCTCCTTTGACTCTTACTTACTCGCCGTAGCCTGTAGACACTCTCACACTCTGCATGTGCATGTGCTCACTCACTGGAGAGGGAATTACATCTGATGAGATAAGTAGCCTCCTCAGCACATGATTATACTAAATAAATAAAGCAAAGTTGGTTAGGAATAATTGGATAAACGGATATTGTGTCTCTGAGTGGGCATCCTCTTCATTGCAGCCAGATTATGCCTTCTCACACAACAATCAGCTCTCTGGGATTACCGAGAGAGAGAGATCAGATAATGTTTGCTACGTTGTGTTAAAATTAAAAAGCAATCGGCGATTAAGAGAGTTCGTGCTAATCCCAACTCCTCGGTTCGATAGTAAAATTATCCAAAAGAGAATCTGATTTCACTGTCGGGGGAGCTCTTGGATTACTCGACTCTTCTGTGCATGAAAATGTTGTGATAAGGAGGACGTTGCGTAGTTATAGCTAGGTGGATTTATCCCAAACGCTTTTTCTCCACATTTATTACGTAAGTGCATGCCAAAGTGAGTAACGTGATTACCCATTACATACAACAAATCAGTAGATAGCTAGAAAGATATTTAGCTAGTGAAAAAGTTGGAAAAGGGGCAGAGAGACTCAGAGAGAGAGAGAGTGTGTCTACCTATCTATCTCTATTTACATTTAGATAATGTATTCGTATTCGTAGTGAAGTAAATGGTGATAGGGCTGTAGTAGTTGGCGTTTTGGTTGGCTAGATGTTTGATATGTCCGTGGCGGAAGAGTCTTCATTCCTCTCTCATGTAATTCCTTCAATATTCAATCAAATGATGATGATGATGTGCTGTGCACTGAAAGGAAAGGAGCAAACAACGTCCTCACAAAAACTTGTTCAAGACTGGGAGGTCGTGTGAAGCTAATGTAATGCAATATTTGGTTAGCTCATCATGCTAACACACACACACACTTTACGATACGATTAGACTTTTAACCTAAACTTCACTCGATCTCTATTTATTCCCTCTCTCACTCTCTCTCTCTCTCTCTCTCTGCAAACGATGAGGTCTCTCCAACCATTTAACCTATAGCCATAATCCCAGCAAAGTGTACACAACATCATAAACATTATAACGCACGATTAGTTTGTAGTGAGTGACTCTGCGGCCAATCATAATGGCGAGCAAAGGATCATTTCATTGCATTTGATTTGAAACAACTTGCGTAGATTTATCTTGAACTCCTTCCTTAGTTATAACATTCGTAAAGTGCGTAGCGTAAACTTTTCCTCGGCGCAAAATGTGTTTGTAACGTATAAATATTTTATCCGTCGTGTATAACTGCATGTTCTAGTTGTGAAGGAGAGAGAGTCCCAATCACTCACATGAATGTATGGAGAGACGTTATAGTATTAAGTGAGTATGAGTTGCAATGGAACTCTGCTCAGTTGAATTCAGTTGATGGCAGTAAAAAAGGAGATATTCTCGAGTGATCGTTTAGAGACGTGAGTATGTGAGTACATGGAGCCATCAGTGTTAATATTAAATCAAAGAGTTTTATATTATTAACGTGTAATCTGCATACATTGTTTTGACTTGGCTGCCTTCACTCTCTTCTTCACTTTCCTGCCCTGCCCTGCCCTGCCTGCCTCTTCTTCTACAGCCATCTGTCACATTCTCACATCTCTCAACCCTTTCCATCCACTGTTGGCCTGAGCACACACTCTTCGGAATGTCATAACTCTGATTCACATCCATACAATGACTTTTGCCGACTTTTATTTACATCTCCGAGCTATAATGGAGCATCATCAATAGTGTTCTCTTGTCGCCCTCCGACTCCTTCTTCCTATCAACACCGTCACCGTCTCAGTCAGAGAGAGTCAACTCGAATCGAATCTGTGATAAATATTTCTTTCTTGGCTGGTTATTTAGGATATTGATTACGTGTTAGGAAGGGCTATGAATAGATTAGAGCAGAACAACAATCGCTCCCTTCTCTTGCCACATAATCTCATAAAAATCTTTTAGCGCCGCAAATGCTCATCCGCACAATACGAAATCCTTCTGTCTCTCTCTCTGTCTGTCTGTGTCGAGGAGGACTAAGCCCCACCAAGAGCAGAAAGTTGAGACAGAGGATGAGTGGGAATGCTGTAAACTGAAGAGAGTCTGACACTTTCGTGCTCACTCTTGCAAATAGCAAAGGATCAGGCTCTTTCTACAGAGAGCGGGCTGAGACGGGGATTAGGCAGTTATTAGGTGACAGACTTTGTTGGCTGAGTGAGTGAGGATGACGGACGCTCTCGGCCCAACAGGAGAACAACTCCTCATCTGCGCATATTAAATGCAGTTGAGGTTCGTATGGAAATGAGAGACCACCTGAGATGCGGGAATCCTGCTCTCCCTTTGTCAACCTCTCGGAAAAGCGTATAGTTAGCTATTAAAGACGGCACTGCAGGTTGGTAAATGAGAAGAATGGATCTGCCTGACACAAGGACCTACTTAATGTGCACATTGTTACTCTCGCACATTTCTCTCTTTCCCCATTCCATAACCACTGGGCTGGAAACACAAAGAATGGCTTCGTTTCTTTGTGGGGGCGTTTTATTGTCAGACATTAAATGCCTAACTGACTCACTTCATTTCATTAGCTACATTTACTACATTATTACTTCCTCGGACTACTTCAACCACTTTCACTACATCCACTTCTCCCTTCTCCCCTTCCAGTAGAAACGTGGTAGAAAATATTATTATTATTATTATTATACATATGACTAAGCACTGCACCAATGAGAATTACACACTCTGACTGCAAAGCTTAATTCTTCTGGCCCTACAATAATAGCAATTATCCTATTATGCTTTTCTTTACATATTCATCTTCTACGTCTCTGCTCGTAAATAAACCAGGACAAAGCCAAGTTGTGTAGTAATCTGATACGTAAGCCTTTGACTTTTGACTATTTATGTTTAAAGACATTAAGAGCGTTTAGCATCCCACTTACTGCAATTAACAATAACTGCATACCACAACAATTTCCATTTCAAACACACTAAATTGCAATCAGCCCCCGTACGACGAAAATAAAGCTCCATTTCTATTTTATTTATTTTTCCGCCATCATTGCGTAGTTTTGCATTTCTGCCTCATGCCTCCTCTAAGTTATTTAAGAGTACATTATAGTAGCATTGTTTTGATTTGGATAGTAATAAATAGTAGAAATATGATGGGAGTATTCCGCTATGGCTGCATTAGGTCGCTAGGTATGATGATGGGATGAAGTGGCAACGGATGCGCGCATATCTGAGTGAGTGTTTTTGAAAAAGAGCCATAAAGAGTGAAGAGGAGTATTTGTCAAAGCCCTCACCTAAATATAGAAGTTTATTTGCACTTAATGCTACAGCCTGGCATCTTATCTTCATCCTCTAGCACTAACATTTATTTCATAAACGGCTGTTATGACTGAACTTTTATCTCTCTCCTTCTCTACGCCAAAGCTCAAGTTCATCATCCCAATAGAAATGCAAAGTGGAGCGTGACTCCAACACACATCCATCTATACTCTCTCTCCTGGCTCCTACTGCAGTAATACATTATAGTTCAAACACATACACTAACCATAGTACACGCACACATTACATTTCTACAGAGTAATTCACTTATTACTATTACATAAGAATATTATTATGTGTAGCATTATGGTGCAAAGGAGCAGGCAGCCAGGCGATAAATATAATTCACCGCATAGAAAAAGTGTCGGAGATGCTGCATTTAAAGATCACTTATGCCGATTGTCTTCTTCTTCCCTCCTCTAACTCTCTCCACACCAATAAGTGCCCCTGAAACTTTTGAATTGCCAATAACTTTGACATAAATAAGTTTCCTTGTTGAAACAGTGCACCAAAGCCTTCATTTATTATTTACTTACTGCAGGCCACAATTGCCACATAACATGTAGTACAAAATAGATACTTAGTGCAGTAATGGACGGGATTTCATACACTGTTAAGTTTAAATGGGTGGCTACTGACATAAGTAATAGATACATATAGACATCTACTAATGTGAGACGTTACCGTGAGATTAAAGGGTCAAAAGGGCGCACAGGATTTGAAGGCAAAAGAGCATTGGGGCTAGGCCTATCCTTCCCAGCCAAAACATCAAAATTTCTAATTTCCTCTTATATAAATTCAAATTTCGGCTCTTATGCAAATTTCGGCTCTTATGCAAATTTCGGCTCTTATCTTTAATCAAAAGTTTGAACTTTTGATTAAAGATAAGAGCCGAAATTTGCAAACACTATATAGAGCCATTTAAACTTTTAAACCCCAACTATATATTCAGCAAAATAAAAGTTTTTCTGTAAATCCCTTTGTAATTTGAACTTTGCTGCTTGAAGTTCGCGGGACTGATGCGCAAAAAAATAGAGGATGTCTATAATACTGTATATACAGTTATGGAGGATGTTTACTAAGGCACAATAATGCCATATAATGCTTCCGATTCCGTCCAATTGCATTTCGCCTCCAAATGTTTGAGTAAAAAGAAAAAGAATGTGACAGACGTAAGAAAGAGAGAGAGAGAGAGTGAGAGAGACAAGTAACACAGTGAGATCATGTTCTCTTTGGGCGGATAAAAAACAGAGACAAATAGAGCATTTATGTAGTCCTTGAGTTGTAGTGCAGAAAACACCCGGCTCGCCCTGTCTCCAGACATAACCATAAGAAATGAGAAAAGGCTGGCTGACACAACCATGAACTATATACATGGACGGGATTCAAGGAGCCTGCTCCGCATCTTCATCTCCACTCAACACACACTCAATCCGCATCTTTATACAAATGATATGTACATAAAACGTACATCCCATATCACAAATACTCATCTAAATAGGAACATCCTTTGTATGGTGGCTAGAGCGTTTCTTTCGGGTACTTTTACCATCGTATTTACCTCTTGAAGCCCTTTCCTTGCTATTCTGTGACATAATTACATGACATTACATGCACATATTACGTGGATACATACACAAGTATAATTGATTATGCATATAGAAGTAGTCATAATATTTGTGATGGCTTCTCTATTGCACTGGGATGAAAGTGAGTCGCCGAGTAGGAGTAGGTGATGTAGTAATAGGTGATAGGTGCTCATGCAGTTAGTTGCAGCAGAGAGTGGAAGGAGCGGAAGAGATAATGTTAGACATTGAAGATGAGAAGGAAGATTTTGTTGTCTGTTGAGTGGAGTGGAGTTCGTTTGGGAGATGTGAGTGTCGGGCGAGTGAAGTGAACTGGAGCAGTGCCAGTGACTTTCAATCTGAACAGATATGTGCCGTTCTGGTGCAGAAAGCTCGACAAATTATTAAACAATCTAATCTTTCATCTCGCATACTACTAGCTCTTATCTCCACTTCATCTGTCCTCCGACCGAGATGCACCCATCCGCATCCACTCCCACTCAACTCCAACTCCACTACTTCCACTTTCACACAACACTCCGTCTACTTGCTCCATTTCCCGTCTCTCTTCCTATCCTCTGTACAACGAAATAGTCCAGCTCACCATTTTATTGAAGATTTACCAAGACCATAATGTAATTTATACCACATATGGCAATATCTCTAGACATGGTTTTACATGGTATTACTACCTCCTTAGTATCAGTTAGCTACTCCCTTGCTAATACTTAAATATTTATATCGGCTTGCATATGGCTACAGATAAATAAAGCCTTTTTATAAATTGTTGCGGCATTCGTAGTCAGGGACCAGGGAGCTTTGCGTCTACTGTTCAGTACAAGGCTCGTCGACTATGGTTACCATGGAGAAGTGAGAGAAGGTAAGCCCGTTCGTGAGTTTGGAAATTAAAATTTCACTCTTTTCCTACTAGCGAAAAAATCGCATTTCTGACCCCAGTCGGTGCAGTGTGTCTACAGACTGGTGACAAAATCCTCACTTCTGTCGCCAGTGGAAAAATTGTGAAATTTTAATTTCCAACCTTCAGCGGACGGGCTTACCTTCTCCCACTCGTCCATGGTAACAAGAGTCCACGAGCCTTGTGTTGAATGCACTACGCTGAAACAGAAGAATAAACTATAAAAGAAAAAAGTGGAATTCTCACAGCGCAAATGCCACTTATAAAAATACAGGGCTGACTTTTGAGTTTGCTTTAAGAGCTATATATTATTATGAGTAGGAAATAGATAGATAAACAGAATTTGTGATTAGGGGCAACTTTCTCGGATTGAGTGTCGAGATAGGAAGCAAGTTGTCGTAGATTAGTTGGATGTTTGACAAATGGCTACGTAATTACAAACATGCGCTTCTGCTATGTGCATGTTGATGTCGAACTGCAAACACCGAATGGAGTGAGGTAGATGGAGAGTGACACTTTATTGGCCTAACTTACATATAAAATATAACAAATCTTCCTTCAACTCCGGATCACTTTCGGAAGATTTCCATCTCCATTTCACCAACATCTTGACACTGCATCACGACTCCAAAAGAACGACTCCATGCATCCTCGCATAAACTACAGTGTGCATGTGCACCCAACACTTTCCAACGTGTAAGCTCACTCCTGAATGAGTAGGGGTAGCTTTTAAGCTCTTCATGAACATCATTCGACAGCACATGCAGACACAAACAAATCTCACGCACTAAGTTCTGCATTCTTTTTAAAGTAGCTATGACCAAACAGTCCCGACACAGGGCATTCAATGAAAGTATGGAAATGAGGTAACTCACTGTGATCTTCCATGTGCGTCAGCTATTTAGGTCAACAACTAACTGTGGTCTCTGTAAGCCAAACCTTCGGAACGTGAGTAATAGAGCACCAAGCATTCCTAACCTAACTTCCTGTAGGTAGCACAGTTCAGTTCAGATTACAGTGTGAGATTGTCTGAAGGTGCCTTGTACTTATTTGAGGGCTCATTTCGCCTACTGGGATTTACCAATGAAATCTGCACGGAATCTGCATCGGTCGCGTTTTCCACTTTTCCCAATATGTTTCTCTATTAATTCGATAGGAACGGAAGTGGTGGAGAATGAATGCTGATGTAATTGTGGGGCTTGACATGACATAATAGTGTAATCCTAGGCTACTAGCGCACCTAGACTGCTGCCGGCCTAATAAATAGAGGAGCAGTCTTTGCTAGTTACTGGAGTGGGATTACAGTTGGGCTGTCTACACTCAAGGCAGGTGCACTCTGTTACCATATATTATATGTCTAGGAAGGTAGACTCGTCAGACTGTTTTCAAATTAAAATTTCCTTTTTTTCGACTGGAGACAAATATGAGGATTTTGTCTCCAGTCGATTGTTTTACAGAGTGCACTGCTAATCCAGTCCATCCATTCTGCCGGCAACTCGCCATTAATTTCCCTCCAGTCGAAAATAGTGACATTTTAATTTGAAAGCATCTACTTACCTTGCTACAATTCCATAGTAGCAGCAGTACAGCAGCCTTGGTCTACGCTATACTTATGTCCTTAAATACGGCTCGGCTCGGTATCAAACTTTCAGTGCCTGCCGATGCACATGCTCATGTATAAATTAAGTCTACGGCGATAATTGTAAAATAAAAACGGATCATTATCTAGATAATTGCCAATTGCGTTGCTCCTATTAGAAAGAGAGAGAGAGAGAGGATGTTTCTATCTGGCAAACCAACAAGTTTCTCTAATCAGTCCTCTATTTGCTAGAGTTGACTGTTCTGATGTAAAATGTTTAGTAGAGCACAACTGAAAATTAGCGAGAAGACGAAAATGTTCTGTTCATCCCATCTCAGTTTATGTTCGCCTATTATTGTAAATACACATGACAAAATCCGTTCAGTTGCTCTAAGCGAAACTGCATGCGTAGTACAGAACAGTTAGTTGCGGAGATGCTATCAATTAATTGTCACTATGAACTCGTCTCATATTGCGCCGATGGAGCTAATGAGAGAGATGCCAATGGAAATGCAACCTACATTCTAAAATTTAAACTAACCTTTCATTCTAGTACATATTCGTCTGGCAATTAATTGGCACTCCCTTCTGTACTCATAGATTATACTACATACAAAATATTATTGTTAGTTCCTAAGTATATTAGATAATAGAGTAGGTAGGTATAAAGTACAGTGTTACTGCTATTCATCTCATTAATAAACTTTTCTGCTGCAACTACATTAATTACTACTGTATACACGACATACTGTACAACATCCTTGTCCTCTGCACATTTTCAGCTCAGAATAATTAAGCAATGTCTGATTAGCTAATTGCGATACAGAATTTTAGACTCACTTTCAATTTTGGCTCAGCTTAAGATTTTTCTATTCTAAATAGCAGAGCAGAGGTCAGGAGGAACCTGTAACTTTGTAAACGATGAGAATGGAAAATGCTGACATAAAACAAATGAGTAGTTTAGTTTTAAGGTGTGCCGCAACTACTTTATAAGCTTAAGGGGGGGCTGGCACTTCGCTGACGGA
>JABASI010006025.1:0-11422 GCA_019776505.1 Tomocerus nigrus
AATGTATTTTCAGTATATTTATGAGCTAATACAGATCATGCAGATATTTTTGAACAAAATACTCTACAGTCTACACTTACACATAAATATCCATTATAGCATATATAGTGTCCGTAAATTAGTCCTATATTCTCTCTACTAATAAAATTGAATTATTCTACAATATTATGCTAAAAAATCAAATCCGTTATAATTCTCACTTACTGTAATATTATGTACATGCGGGGATTTAATAAAATGAAATATGAACTTTTTCGTGCAACAATTTTACAGGTTCGATAGTAAAACATAATTATTTAGTACTTTTCATTGGAAACAGATGGAGAAAGCATAAATAGAGCAATGCCTTTATTTGTACTTTCTGGCAAAGTGTAAATACGTATGCACTGATTGCCATTAATTTCCATCCCTATAATATATTCTGAAGAACAGTGCATAAATTTCCTTTCAAGTCTCTACATAAATACTTGAATTTCATACTTAAACATCAAATGGATAAGTTTTACACAGAAGAACACGTGTATGAATAAGTACGTAAGTACAATAAACAAGTCTTTTAATTATATCTACATATAAAGTAGAAATTTCTTTGCAATGTATTTATCTTCGCAAAATATTAGTTTTTCGCTTCCCTGCATATAATTTCTGTTATAGTAGAATTTAGAGCTTCATGGAATTTAGACTTGAATAGCAACGTGTCGTCCAAGTGAATTGCGTCCCGGATTGTCGATGGATTTAATAAAAGAAATAGAGCGTCTCATCCCAGAGATTTGATGTTTCAAATCATCGATAAATTCTCGTACGAAATACACACCAAAAATTCTAAAAGCAATTTCCACGAGACACAATACCCAGATAAAGCCACTAGAGCTTTGTTTTCTTGCTAAAAAATAAATAATTTTCAAAGCAATGAGAACAAAAACGCATGCTGCAGTCCTTAGCCACATTTGAGATCTCTGGACAGACACAGAAGGTCCTAACACATCCTGCAAAGAATAAAGAAATTAAACCATATAATTAGGATTTAAAAACGGGAATTTTAATCACATCTTTACAATTTTATGGCGTATAGTTTTAGTCTAGTTACTACTAATTAAAAACAGTTGTCTTTGCTCATGCATCTTTGCTAGTATGATAATAATAGCTTAGAGAAGCACATGAATTTGTTTAACTTCTGTGAATTAATGTGCATGCTCTTAATTATATGACAGTCATAAGTAGGCTTCTACGCTTTGGTAAGTATGGTCATAAAAAATAATTAGTAGATGAGATAATTGACAGATCTTGAGAGATGAGTTACCTGGTAGGTGACTAAAAATAGTTTGTAGGCTGAAATGAGCTGTAATACTGTAACTGTGAACACGGCAGCCCAAACAACGATGGATATGAGGAAAACTATAAATAAATAAATGTATCATATAACTCCGTGTGTGAAAGTTGAGAAAAATTTTGCTAGTCTGCTTTTCTGCTCGACTTTTCATGTGTGTACGTAGGAGGGAGACAAGAAGAACCCTCACAAATCAAGATAAAACATAATTATTTACAGAAAAGCCCAGTACATATGCGTTTTCTTTATGCATGGCTAGAATACTTGAAGAGTAGGTATACTATATGGCCTAGATTTAGAATAAAGATATAATCCCTTACAGACGAGTGTAGTATGTTTATGTATATGATATCATAAAGCTATTAAGAAATAAACATTTTAATTGTTTTGCCACTCGTATAGTTATTATCGTGTGACTTACGGTTGAATTTAGTGAACAATCCATTAGGGACTTGTATAATAAGGGTATTCATGAAAAGGCCGACGAGATAGAAGAAAAAGAGGAACAAAGCAAAAATCTGTAGACATAAATTCACATAAAATGAATAGAATTTTATTTAGTTAGAGTAGAGTCGTCCAATTTGAATTTATGTCACATACATTGAAATAGAATTGTGTATTGAGATCATAAATATGTATATAATATTATGGTGAAGTGAATGATAGCTTTGTCTCACCACATCTATAAAAGCAATTCCTCGTACAGTAGTTTTATCCCTCCAGTTGTCTTCCTCCATTCCAAGAGAAGGCTATGGGTAAATGTTGTTGATCCCTTTCTTTGTGTTATGAATTTATTTTCTTTGCTCGCAATTCCGGAAATATAAACAGAGGAAAATTGCAAATGTTTGTAAGGATTGGAAAGAAGGCTTGAAATAAACTGTCGGGCCGAGCCCTCTTGTTCACATTTCAACACCCGTCGCTTTTCACAGCCTGAGCCACACCACAAGTCTACACTTCGCATCCGAATATGAATGCATCGTTTTGTTTGATTTTAATGGTAAGTATAGGAAAAAGAAAACGCGTCCTCCTCCACGAGACTTGAATTGCGACAAGAAGGAAACGATAAAGATAATACTATGTCTTCCTCCTGGCTACTAGTAGGGCTATATGTTTTCTGTGTGTGTTTTTTGCATCCTCTCGTGTTTACTACCACTACTTATGTATAAATGGAGATAAACGCCAGGAAAAGAGAAGACTGAGCCAGGAAAATACTTTTTACTCGGGAACTATAATAAAAACTGGAAGTGATTGTAAAAAAGAGATTCCTAGGGTGTAGTAAACGAGTGGTGGAGCTTTGTTACGTTATGTGCAATAACTTTCTTCCGTCCGGAAGAAAATGACGAGTGTACTTTGTGTACTTGAGTTGGAGGATTGAATGTGTTAAGTGTATGCTTAACTCTTTAACTAACTCAACTGAAGTAAACTATGGAAGATCAAGGTGACATCGTATTTTTAGAGTAAGTATAAATCAAGAAACTTGGAAAGGATTCTCTCCATAGATAGGGGACCCTATGTCTTCTTCTTCCTTTTACTAATATCTAGCAACGTCTCTACTGCGAATATCATGATTTTTCGGAGAGAGTTTGCATGTAGGCAGTAGGTAGTCAAGCCTAGCCAAGTTAACTGATTATTAGTAGGTTGCTTTCTGCGACCCAACTCACAATCAGAACCGTCGAGAGCAGTTCTACAGAAATATGCACTCAACATTAGTATTGATGTGCTAATACTCATCTTATATTCCTTACATGCTTCATGCAACACTTGAAAACTCAAGAAATCAACTCATGTGTCAAAATCTTGCACTTTATAACAGACACAGTGAGCATTCGTAAGTAGGTAGGTAGAGATGTATAGTGCGGTGAGCGAGAGAGAGAGCCATTTTACAATCAAACAGGTTCTTCCCACCGAATTACCAATTGATCGTTATGATGTTCTGACAAAAATTGCTCATGTCATTTCTCCTAGCATTACAGATGAAAGGAGCATATGTTGGACATTTACAGAGCATAAGACTAGACATAATGTGACGCATCCGAACGTAAGAAACGTAACGTAACTACGTAAACCTCAGAAAAAAAATCCTAGCACGAGTTTCGGCTTCGTCTTGTTGATTTGGCTCAACTTGGCTCAGTGAGGTGAACCGAGCGACCCAAGAATCTCTCTAGTACATCACTATTTCGTTTCTAAGTCTCGAAGATCAAAAGTGCGACAACCTTTTTCATTTCCTCTCCGCTCTCACACAGCCACAGGGTTTGCCCCACTACACTTTCTCCATATTTTTCCTATTAGCACACCGCAAAAACGTAGCCACTCTAAGAAATTCCAAGATTAGCCAGCGTGATATGAAATTACCTCTCAATTCTCTTCTGACACACCATTACACAACACTGTCTTTGTCGAATGAAACACATTTCCTAGGATTTGTATACAACCCTGGACACAACCGAACATTACTTTTCCCAACCACAATTTATTTCGCTTGACAGCACATATCATGTCAGAATCCAGAACAAAAGCCCTTCATGAATCTATAAAAGCATTTCCCACCATCGTCAACATCAAATACAAACGAGATCTTTCTTTGAACCCGACTCTTTACAAAACAGGATATAGCCCTTTTATTTTTCCTAGACACAAATGCGTCATGTGAAAATGTCTCACTCATTTTCAGTCAACACATTCTGCGATTATAGGGCGAAACGGATATTAGTTGACATTACTTGCCTCTGTCGTTTTTTTCTGCCCATCATGATAGAAATTTTTCTTGATAATCTCTATTTATATTTCCTAAAAAATAGCGACAATATAATAAATTAATATTTGTTTATAGGTAGCTATGTTCCCTAAAACTACTACGAAAATCAAGTAACAGACATATCTTTAACTTTTACAGTCCACATTAAACTAATCCCCAAACAAAATAATACCTCGCAACCGAAAATTGACTCGCATCCTCCTACTCAGATATTTCTATATATTTTAAGATTCCCTAACGGAATGTTCCACGATAATTAAGGCTTTCATGCGGCAAATACCACGTACTACATAGTTCATTAAGAATATATTGGAATCATGAAGCTACAGGTTGGTTTACAGCAAGTAAAGATAAGTTTGATGCTATTAAGCCTTAGGGTAATATGCAAAATAGGCAAATATCGTTGATTGATTACTTATGAAATGAGACTATATCTGTAGATAAGGAAATTAGGTCTGACTAATGCGGTGAAAATGAGATGATTAAATAGAGAGTTTGTTTAAAATTTAAGCAAGTGCAGTTAGTCACTGGATTTGATTAGCTTTCTGAATGGCTATTGAAAACATGGCAAGATAATGTTCGTGAAAGGTTTGAGGCGAGGCTGCATGGTTAATAGACATGAAGACAAGACAGAACAAGGACAGAAACGGAAGTCCAGAACGGAGCAAGTCACGCCGTGAGACTTAGACGTTTAACATGCCAGCTTGAATGACAAATCTATTTTGTCTGGCAGAAATGCATCCGTGCCAGAGCTTTGTGTTCTCTTCTCTTGACTTGTTTGTATTTTTAGAATACCTCCATACATCTATGATATAATAGCACCGCCATATATTTATCAAGCTTATTAAAGTTGAACATAAACAGAACTATAAGTTGAAATGATAACAAACCGAATCGGGCGCTTTTATCTGGAGACACTTTCGCTATGTATGTATACAAAAGCGGGTAGTACATAAATAAATAGATATTGTCAGTACAAAGGTTGCTACAATATAGTAACAATACAATACAGAGACAGATTGTTTCACATAAAAATGGGTTAATCTACTGAAAAAAGTATAATATAATCTAACGTAATATTGGGACCACATAAACAAATAAACCTTTGCTTCTCACCAAAAATGCTATTACCAATAAGTAATCGCCATCAGTGATGCCTAATTAATATTTTCGATTTTTTCACTTGCAAACGAGTTTTCATTTTAAATTACTTTAGTTTTACTTTGGCTCAACTCATAGTAATTTCATTTTGAATATTAGAATTTATGGCATATTTTTAATTACAAATATTTAAATAAATTAGATAGATTACATAATAAATACACATACTACGTATACTCAATTTTGGTACCTTAGTCTTAGTACAAGCAAGGTAGGTAAATACTAATTATAATATTGTTGTAGAAAGTCAACATTAGTAATAATACATCGTAGACTAGAAGGTATACTAATTATTATCTAACCTTTTCAAATATTATATTATATTACTGAAGTAGATGCAATTAACATTCTTAAGTCTGTAATATAGAATTTATCATTTCATGTGTAAAATAAAATGCGCCTCGCGCAGCAAAGGACCAATGTTATTATATGCTACGTATGAAGGATTGAGAAGCAATTTGGTTGTAGAAATCAAAATATTTTTCTATACCATATAGCTCTACCCTATAAATTGATAATTATTTATTCTTTTAGAAGTAATTTTTTGCTTCAATCCTAAAAGACCACGAAAATATTAAACTGCCTATCTGTAAATACATACACGATTTTTCGAATTCCTGACTATGCACTATTGTTTACTAGGTATGTACTTTTTGACCAATATATTTTGTCAGAAAAAAACACTATCGGTAATAGACGTAGGCTACAGGTAGGTAGGTACCTACGTTAAAATTGCAACCATTGTTGTGTTTGCTTATCAACAAAAATATAAAATTTTATTTGCAATCTCTAACTGGTATTATTTGGTGAAAGGGGTATTTGTGTCGGTGAAATGTTTTTATAAATGTAAATATCCTTTAAAATCCACTAGTTTCTATTTCTCAAAAGTAAAGGAAGGCTTGTTGAATACTGCATATCATGGGAACTGCTTAAAACAGTTCAAATACTATTTTACTGTGGCAGTGGGCACTAGAATCAATTATTAACAATACTAAAAAGTTGAAGTAATTTTAGATAGGTACCTATAGCGCAACAACAATGAAAGTCGTTGATGAAATGACAATGTCATTGACAGTTATTTCTAGAAGACATGTTGACGGAGTGATGAATTAGCACGAACTTTACTTTTGAAAGTGTCAAAGTAATGTATGCCTGAAGATCTGAGTACAAGTTCCAATATTTTGCATGACAAAAAAATTAAACTTAATTTTCCTCCATGTCCTCTAAGAAAACTCAAAGCTGTTGAGTGAAATTCCAATATAACACACACAAATACAATCATCGACCATATTCTCCAGTGTTTGAAACACTCCAATATTGTATCTGGGCTACTGTTGTCCACCTATACATCACAAAACAAGATGAGGGTGAATAAAATATGTTCAAAAACGTGTGTGTATGTATCCCAAACTTTAAATCTCCTATGTATAATTACAATTGTGAGAAGTTTCCAAGCTAAATGCAATTGTCTTAAGTAAATCACATTTATTCCAATCACTACCATTCGCAGGATTCCACTGTCCAGACTTTTATCTGAAAACAAGCATATACCAATCAAAGATGAACCTTGAAAATCTAATACTTATTATTTATTGAGTGTAACTCCAAACTCAAATACCGTAATTAAGAATACTCATAGAGACATCAACTCCAAGAACATTTGCGATGTTAAGAAATAGCACTGTTATCAGATCGTAAACCTGCAGTGAAACATAAAATGGTACCTACATAAATAACTTTGCATTTTATTGTCGGAGAATAATAAATATCTTTAAATGCCGTTACAAAATAAACGTGCAGTGTGGAGAATCAAATTGAATTCTATTGTTATAATATTAGTAGCTTACGATGTCAATTGTGGAGATAACTGTCAAAATATTCTTTTCTTCTTGCCACATTACAAAATTCACTAATAATTATACTTAGTATGAAAATCACATAGAGATTGTGTGGCACATTTTGTAAAGGTTTTATTTAATAGACACCGGGTGTAGGCACTTTATTGATAAGGATCACTAGAATGAAAAGTGGGAAAATTCTTTTTTGATCTTTATTGACACCTGCTTTTTTACGTACAGGAAATTTCAGTTTGACAGAGGTTCTTTCATTGAACAGTTGTAGTTTGTAGTGCACAGACTAAACACAGTTGCAGAGAGACAGTAAGCAATTGCTATTTTTAGAATTTCATCTTTAACTTTATTTCACGTAAGGAATGGAGAGAACAGCATGTGACCTTATCTCAGAGAAACTTTTTTAGACGAAAGTAGGCATTTTTTAAAAGATGGAGTACATGGGAAGATTTAGTATCTGATTAAATCAATCTTGTGCATATATCATAATACAAGCTTTGATTTTACTCATTCATTCTAATACCGTGATAATTATGATCCTTCTTCCTCCAACCCAATGCCATTTCATTTGTAGTTCTACTGTTATTTCTCTATTTATAACTCAGCTACCTACTTATTACTGGAATTGTGTATATTCAGTAATTGCAATAAAAATCCGTTGTGTATGTTAGGATTCTACTATGTACTTAGCTTCTTTTTAATGATGATGTTTTGATACACCGTATGTAGTTAGTAGCTTTGATTTTGAAAGCGTTAAATTAGATTAGATAATTCACCTGGCAAAAAAAATACTAGTTTGACCCAATTGTACCATTATCATTTGTATCCTCGTTACGTGCTATTAGTATATACCCTTAATATTATATTAGAAAACTTTTTCTACATGATTCATGTTAAATTGATGTAATAGTACAATAATTATTATGGTTACATTTCCAACACAATAAGGGCATACAAAATGTTTAGCATTGATAATTATTTTTGACTTTGCTGGAATGGAATGCATTTTATGTTTGACTCATGTATGGTGTGTAGTCATTAAAATCATGTCGGACACAATAATACGTCAATATTATATACTAGTGATTTGTGAATCTTCACCAGTGATATCACTAGATGATGCTGTTGACATTAAATTAACTGGTACTTTTAGAAACTTTACAGATTGTTCGGGCTCTTCAGCAGATATATTAACAAATTTCAAGTCTTCACGAAAAGCACCGACGTAATATATTCCAAAAATTCTCCAAAACAGTTTTCCAATGCAGAAAACAAGAAATAACACAATCCATGCGTTACGTTCGAAAAGATTCATCCCAATGTACAACTCCAATATCAGAAGAACTGTGAAAATTGCAGAAGCGATACACCAAGTTTTAGTCCGGACTATGGCTTTCAGTCTGCTTGAAGGATTCTAAAATATTGATACAAATAATATAATTATTTTATGTAAATTAAAAACTATTAGTAATTGTTACTTCCTATATGATATGCAGTTTCATATGAAACATGCTCAAATTCAATAGATCCTGCAGGTTTATGTGTTTAATAAATTGTAATACCTCATGGCATGATCTGATTAGAAGTAGCGCAAGAATAATCTGCGTTAAATGAATACCAAAAGTCAGAAAGAAAATCAGAAGGAAGAAGACCCAACCTGTGAGAACAGAAAATTATCCTTTATAGATTTGCTTTTGAAAATAAAGAAAACAAAATCAACACTAAGGATGTAAATATAACTTACTACTTTTTGGAACTTTTAAAAGTCCGAACACGACAATTAGTGTTTTTCCACTGTAGAAAATAGAGAAACTCGCTATCATCTGAAAGACATATTTTTAGACCATAAAAGTTACGGACATTTTTCAATTCTTCGATTAGAGAATAATAATTGCATTACATTCAATTCAAGATTCACAAAAATACATGTCGCAAGTGTGTTGCATTCTTAGATTCAATTCAAGTATTTTAATATTATAAGGATGTTATAAAATGTTACTTACTATGTCCATTGCTGCGATAACTTTGATTATTTTCCTTTTTCTCCAAGGATCAACCGGAGCCATATTTATGAGCTACTGTAATGCAATAACTACTGTTTAATTTCTCAATAACTTGTATCTGGACGTATTTTCATTTCAGCTATCCCGTGAACTTTATTTCGTGGTGTCTTATGCACATTCGTGTAGTATGGTAATTGATAGCATCTATGCACATTAAAACAAAAAATTGCACAATTTTCTAGAAATACGTTGATTTAATAGCAGTAGTTTAGTTTGTTGCTTGCTACTATAAAACCCGTGCTAAAAGTACATTATTATTTTTCATAGCAGTAAATCTAGGATGTTTTCACGCAGAAATGACTAAAATCTTGCAAGTGATGCAAAACAGTATTTTTCATATTGTAGGAACACATTTAGTTGATGTATGTTTATTTTTAGACACTTTTCTGTGATCGAAACTTGCTTTGTATAAGAAAGGAGTTCGGAGGATTTCCATCCCATGCCTTCCTTTCCTGTTTCATACTTAGGATAGTAAAGCCTTCAAGTTGTTCTTTGCAAGCACTTAATGTAATTGTTTATTTTTCTGTCATTTTGTTTACAGAAGCTATAGAATAAAATTATGGGGTCCATAAAATCTTTAGGTATTCATGGTCTTACATAAAAACAGATGCGAATACATGATACACTGTCCAACTGTTGAAAATACAATTTTAAAGACAAATCTTAAGATTTAGCAATTTTTATGTTTACTTATCTTGTGAGGGAAACATTTAAATGCAAAAAATAATAAACACATTCACTTATGTACAAGGATGATAGAAAATCGTAATATATATAGTTGATCGACAAATATTCCAGCATAGGTGTGTGTAAGCGTTCAATGCTAACTTTGAAACAAACTAGGTATAGATAATTCACTATTTTTTGGATTTTATTTTACTGAAGAGTTGCGCAATTCCTATGGCTTAATTAAAGTAATTTCGAAAATTGACAATTTTCAAGCTTGTTTACTTCTTCAACACAGAAGGACTTGGAACGAAGTAAATTCTGTTATCAGGTCCAGCATTGAAACATAAAATGTCGTCAGTGAATTTTCCAATATACCAAATTCCATAGCCCCTGAAAGACAACAGTACAAGAACGTAAATCATGTAGAGTTGTGTCGGCCTCTCATGTACCCGTTGTCCTGAAGCCAGCACTAATGGAAGAAGAATGAGGACAATGAAGAGGATTAGCGAACATATCGACCAGTTCTTCCATCTTTTTCCACCTTTGATTGTTATGATGGGGTTGATCGAGAGCTAAATGTAGGCAAAACATAGAATTAACGTCTGAATAAAATGTAACCACAACGCAGTTGTTTACATTAATTGTAGATATTAAGTGCATTATTTTCATTTGAACAGGTGCAAACACAATTGGGAACTGTGAATTAGAGCTAGAATGCTAAGTGCAAACTGTCAAGACGCGAGCAATAAATTTTATATCCGCAACATCAGGTTTTGTTTATTTTATTAAGCCATTGCCAATGTTCTTTAGAATTCAACGACTACATGTATACCTGATTCGCTCCGCTCAGTAGATTCCATGAAAACCCGAAGAGTAGCGAATGTATAACGATCATTAATGCGAAGCCAAAGTAGACAACCCCGTGTATTTGTCCTACAATAAAAACGAAAGGTAAGCCGTAACAGAGAACTCGTACTAGTGTATTATGTGCTCCCTGTACACAGGTTGACACTAATCTGGACATGAATCAAAGCAGAATTACATACTTATTTTACATTATATAAAATGCAATAGTAGAATTGAAGAACCGAAAAGTATTTCGATGATGCCAAAAATGATAAATATTTGGAAATGGGTGAAAATTGGAATGTGTGAAATAGACACTTCGACACAGGCTTAAATGTAACATTTTTTCATAGTTTGGTCAACATCGAGTCAATATCTGCTAATTCGTTCGAGATTTATCGGGTATACTACTAATGGACGAACGTACGGACACAACGTGAGATTATATAAGATCCCCTCGGGAGAGCTAAAACCTAAAACACACTCAAATGTTTTTCCTGTTTTTTACCTACGCATTAATTGCAATGGAAGCTATTATTGATAGTTACCACAATAATTTGTTTGGAATTAATGCATTGAAGAGGATCAAGAGATATAACAAAAAACAGTTCAGTTTGGTAATGAAAAATAACCGGATAAAATCAGTCTATGGGATAATGGATCTCATTCATTAAGACAATTAATTTAGGCATAAACACTTATGATGGACAACCATTAAAATACAAGTTACTAAATACTATTGCAGAAAATA
>JABASI010006026.1:0-11419 GCA_019776505.1 Tomocerus nigrus
AATCTTTAAAAACTAGACTGCAAACTGCAAACCACATTAAAAAAGTACGAAGTATCATAAGTCATGATGATATTATTATGATGAAGAGCATTTTTAATTGGCATGTAAGAAAAACCCATAAAAGCTGTGGGAAGAAGTGCATTTCACGTAATTTCCAAAGTTTCTTAACGCAAGTTATTACTACAAGAAACTATGCATGAAATGAAAGTAGTATAGGTACACTGAATGCTGACACTGACTTTCCTACTACACTCTGTGAGAAATGATAATACAAACTTTTTGTTCCTTTTTCCTACAAGAACAAGACTAGTCAAAGAATCACGCAAACAGCCGCGGAAATCGAAGCGTGTGTTTATATATTTACCGAAGGAAATCTACATAGCTACCTGTTTCTCTCTCACATAAATTTTGTGCGAAGATTCTATTTTCTACCGTCTTTAAGTGTAGGCATAAGGGTACCTATCCCTTAAAATTAAATTAGATAATATTCTTCACAAAAGTAATATATCTAGGTATATGTAAAGATAATACATTTCAGTGCTCATCTTTGTGCACAAGAATACAATTTATACAATCGAATTTACTTATCACTTTTAGTAGCATTTTTAATAGAGTTGTAAAGATGCAATATGGATTTTATTATGCAGCTGAGTTGGACTAATTAATTTTAAGTGAGAAATATCCTAAGTCCTAATAACTGATTCTGGATTCTCTGTTTATAGTTTACAAATATTTAAATAATGTCAGTCGAAGATGACAAAAAAGGTCGACCAAAAACGAGGGGAACTTATTTGACAGAAATAGAAGAAGATCTAGACTTGCTTCGAGATGCAATTAAAGAAAAGAACAAATCTTTTAAAAAATATCATCAAATGGTCAAAGTGGAATATCAAAATATAAAGTTGGAAGAACCTGCTCCTTACGACAACTCTACATCGGATCCTCCTCGAAAGAAACAAAGGCGTGGTAGGCAAAAAGCAGATCCGAGTGGACAGACAAGTAGTGGACGGAAGGGAAAAGAAAAGGGAGTAAGTTCTCATTTTTTTCAATGTATCTGATTTTTCTATTACGGTTCATTTCCCATTACAGTTAAGTCAATGGAAAAATACTTTGTAATTGCAGAAACAAAATGTCGAGGAGCCACTCAAATTAGAAAAGACACCAGAAAATATATACCGAGTGTATAATTCCTATGATAGATATGAAATTGGAGACATCGTAAGCATCGTTGGGAAAAATACTAAACTATATTTTTCCCAGATCAGAGGGTTTTTACGTGATCAACAAAACAAATGGCACGTTTCAATTCGATGGCTTGTGCCTATCAAAACTGAGAGAAAATATGGACCATGGCCAGGAATACACGGTGGAATCTTAAGAAACTTTAATCCAATGATGTTTACAGAAGGTATATACATAATTCCCACAGTTAACGCACTATAAGTATTTAGATTCGAATCTGTAAGCGGATACTTGCACGGAAATTAAGCTAGAATAAAACATAATTGGAATAAAATATGTGATTTACTTTCTGTACAGGTCCGGAGCAAGAAAATCCTATATCAATTGAACTAATTACATTTGTAATGCGTCCTCCAGCAGCCCTATTTTCGACTATTAAGTACGGCTACGGTTTTGATGCATCTGACAAAGGCTGGGACACACCCACTACAACCATCAATTCCGTTGATCGTCGATTCTGATTAGGATTTTTACCGATTTTTTGTATTTAGTATAATAGGTTTTACTATTTAAATAATATCTGCATTAGACGTCTATATTTTCAAGGTGATCAATTAATCTGTATCTGTGGGATCTTACCTGTTTGTGTCTGAATAAAAAAACAACGTAATTACCTACCTTAATTGCATGGGAATATCTACTGATTCGAAGATTTTCTCTTCCAACGACGTCTTTTATAAATGCAGCAAATGTTCCATGTCTTTCTCCAGTATTTTGAGTTGTTTCGATATCTCCGAATCCTTCATTAAATCGTTTGAATTGAATTAATTGAGAAATTTATATTATGAGTTAATAAATATCCATAAGCAGTACTTTCGTCAACTTCTTGATATTTGTAGTTGCTAATTTATAAGAATACATTTCAGCTTTCCAAACTTTTAAGTATTTTACCAGATCTTTGGGGACCATTGGCATCTATTTCTTCAAATCCAAATTCTTTGCCTGCATTGATAAAATTGTCTCTCATTGGCGAGTAGCTAAGCTTTTCCACTACTAAACTTCCGTAGGTAGACTCCCCGTAATGTTTTACTGTAAATTCAGACACATTATTGTACTTGTAGAAACTGCAAGTAACAGGATTCTATTTCTTCATGTTATAATGTTGTCACCATTATCTGTAAATTTCCCTTTGTATTTAATGGACTTCTTAAAATAGGTCAGAAGATTTTCATATCTCCATGAGCTGTCTCCTGTTATATTTGCCCAGTTATCATAGTCGAAGGGATGACCCCGAAGATAAAACCTTTGTAAAATATGCGAACTGTGAAATTCTCTATGCAAGCATGCATATTATTATGCAAAAGAATTATTGTGGCAGAGTAGGAAATTAATTTAAAATGAAACCTCAGGTTGAACAATAATTTTCTTACATGTAATTTAAATTTGAAGAGCCTCCTAATGCCAGTCCTCTGGGCCACTGGGAAACCTGACGTATATTGAATGTTAAATAATAGTGAAGTCATTATGCATGTTTATTTTATGTTATGACGTTTCATTCCTTTCTGGCTTTTGTACCTGATTTTCATATGCTAGGAGAGCATCTTTCTGTGGAACGGTTTTATAAGCTCGATCCACTGAAGGATGATGTACTAGTTCAGATGCTATACCCGGAATTTTGGTAAGAGGCACAGGATCTCCCCCTCCCTCTAAAAGTAGCACTTTACTGTTTTTTGATAGACGATTTGCTAAAACGGAACCTGAACTGCCTGCTCCCACTGATGCGTGTTAAAAATGGGAATACAAGTGATTAATATAAAGATGAATCAGTACAACAAAAATGGTTTAATAAATGACTAAAAGGTTATCGCATGTTGTATAAGCAATAATATATTTACTTGGACGTAAAGTCATAATTGTAAAGTAAAAAGTAGGAAAGTAATCATCTCAAACGCATGACGCATGTCGTCCAAATCCAATTGGCTTTGTAAATGAAATACCATAGAACTTACCCACTATGAAGTCAAATATTTCAAATGAATCGTCTTTTTCCATAAGCATTGAGAAATAATCACAGTAAGTGTACCAAGTTCCATATAGTGTCATCCAAAAGGGTATCGAGCGAAAAACTATTAACAGTACTACTAGCTTTAGTACATAAAACATTTTTAAACAGTCTACTCTACTCTACAGTCAATCTTATGTTGTGTGACTGTGTACAAAACTTTTAACAGATTGATTAACCTTGGCTGCGTATTGATAGCAGTATTTACCTAGGTCAATATTATAATATTATATTAGTGAAATTGAAAGACAGGGAGTTTGATGACAAAAAGGATCAAGTCCAGAATCCAGACAGAACAGAACTATATCCGGGACAAACTTCAGCAGAACTTTATACGCTGTCACGTTCTAGTGTATACAGTTAAATTATGTACATTTATTTGCCATGTAATACAACTAACTGCTTGTAAATAACTTCAAAATATTGATAAATGTTTTTCTAACCTCATTTGCTCAAAAGTGGTAGTAGTGAGTGAGTAGTGACTCAGTATCAGTCTCATACTCTCAGTAACTCCACGTAAAACCATTTTGAATAGGTAGGTAATTTTACATTTAATGAGCTGAATAATCAATGCGCGATGCACGCGTGTGTCCGTGTAAGGGTTGTAAAAATTATTTTTACTGTTTTTCATTGTGTATTTTTATGTATATTAAATATAGTAAAGTATGTCCTATGCATGGCTTTTGGCAGTAGATATAGGTAGGTGGATATCTTAACTTGCATTAGTGCATTACATGGCATCGTCATAACGTCATAATGNGCATTACATGGCATCGTCATAACGTCATAATGTGTGAACACTGAAAGGTAAAGAATTCATTGAAATAAGAAGAAGGTAGTGAGTGAATGACGTGGGTATATTGTATGTTGTTGTTTTAAGGCTTCACGTAATCACGAAATAACTTATAATACCTACGTACTTCATGATACTTCTTTAAGCTGCTCTCACTCTGATGTTTATCAACAATTAACTTTGCTGAAAAGACTGCAATTTCATGTACAGGGGTACCGGAAAGATTTGGAAGCTAGTGTACCTCCTGAACCAGACCAGGTTATATAGAATAGCTACGTATCGCTAGAATTCGATAGAAAGTAGCTGCCATCATTAAAAAATGAGGAGATTAAATTTGATGTTCAACAACGTCTTAAGCAATTCAAATTGCAAGACCAACCAATCATTTCAAGCTTTACTAGAGGAAAAAGCGATTTATTGAACAGTGCTAAGTTTTGGGGTGAATTTCGAACTGTACTGATCACGGAGGCAGAAAAATGTTACTGTGTTTTCCTTGTTTATAAACGAAATCATGATTTTTGCAGTTATGACGTTTCCTCCGTAAACTGGAAGTAAATATTTACTTGTACTACCTATACAGCATTCTTTAAGTTAAAATCTCCTATTTCCAACCAAAAAAGCATAGTCACTTTGCTCTGAGGTATTACAGAGTTCTGTAGCTTGCAAGTTTGCAAGCCTTTAACATTCTTTTTACTACCCTGTATATAGTGACTGTCCACGATATGCGATAAAACACGTATAGATAAATAAATCCTTTTTACTACTTAAGAAACCTGATTGCATGTATACATGACATTTAATACTATGATTACCTTACTATAGTTTGTCCGTATTGACCTTTATTACACATTATATTTCAGTCAGTACTGGCAGCAGTTAGACGTATAAGCTTTGCCACAGTGGGAAAAACGGAAATGAGAATACCTACATAATATTATTATAAAGTATTATATAACCATAATTATTGTGGTTACATAATTTCATATTATTTACATCGCTAACATAATAGCTATAAAATATACGCAGCCAGACATGATAAATCAAGGATAGGCAATATATATATATAGGTAAGCACTCTACATGGCAATGGCAATTTTTTCATACTTAATATCCAACTAATAAATCCGTTAACACCTTTAACTAAACGTAAGTGAGAGCGGACAGTAAGTATATTGAAATCGTGTCAACAATTTTTACCAAAATTTTCCAAATCTTAAAAACTGATCTAAAGAATTTCCAGGCAATATACCTAGAACTATAGAATGATATTTATAATAATCCTTATTAATTTGGTATTGTAGAATATATAGGTAGGTGCCCATCATTTTAAAGTTTTCATTTTCATTCATGCATTAGCAATTGCAACTAGGAATAAGAAAATGCCCATGAAACTTACGCATTATATTTATACGTAGTCTCATACTCACCATGTGTTATGTGTATGTGTTATCAATACTATGCTTTAATTGGTTCCTACCTATAGCCCCTATAGCTATATAAAATTATCAGTAGCTACTAAACACACTACAGAGACAGACATGCAATCAACCTATGCGATAATGACCATTAACGCAAAATATTTGAAGGTACTCCAATATTCCTATATATGGACTATGCATGGAAGGATGGAATCTGAAATGGCTGAAGTTATAATTATATAGGCTCATAATTACTGTAATTATAAATTATAGCTGACAGGATTGTAAAAACAGTATATTTTTAGGAAGCTATAATGGGATCGGACAGTCAGATAGTATCCCAATCGTTTAATCATCTACACGTGTAGAAGTGCTACTCAGTCTTCTGCATAGATATATAAAAATGAAATAAAGAAACGACAGAATAGAACCGTGTCGCCATGAACTAGTAGTATTATATTATTATAGTTACAACAAAAAGTTACCTATAATAGTAAATAGCCATGGACCTTTTCGAAACACTGTAAAATTGTGATCTAGAATTTCCCGTGCGAGGATATCTGTCCATTTTATATTCATTGCAAAATATTTTAAATATTCGAAATTTCACAACGGAGAATTTACGAATGATGTTTCGAAAAGTTGCTCCCAATATTGTAATCAATGTTTCAGAGCTACTATATACTTATTTATGTTACTTGGAGTTGGTCTACAAAGTTGATATGATGTAACGTTTGGAATCGAGTCGTGCCAAAAATCAAGGTGGACATCTTACACTGGAGATTGTTGGCATCTAAATTATAATCAAGCCTTTTCGAAAGTGACAAAGAAAGATGAATGAGTTCATCGGAAATATCGAAAAAGAAAAATATATATTATCGGGATTTCAGGGTCTTTTATAGTGTATATACTTATTTTGAATTTTATAGCCTCTACAAATATGAAAATGCAGCTTCATGCACAATAATTATTTACAATAATCCTTCAAATTAAGTAGGAATAATATAGTGTAAATACATATTTGTAATATAATAATTAACGAATGGTCATTGGAGATTTATATTACGATATCAAATGAATATATCAAACAATCACAAAAAGCTGTCTATCGAAACTCAAAACATCTTTGCACGCTTGTTAATGCTAAGGAACAATGAGGTTGCAATTCAGCAGTCATGCAATACAGGTGCATACAATTCATAAAGTATTGACATTATATTAGTATATAGCAATTATTATTATTTTTCGTACATCTGTACATTGGTATACCCCAGTACCTTTTCAAGGGGGACAACGTATAGAAGTACATACATAATTAATAAAATACATATATTATAATTATATTAATATACTTATATACTATTATGTAAGAAGTACTAACAAAAAGTCTCTGTACGCAATAAGCATAAATATTGGCATCTTTGCTTGCATGGCTAGCATTCTGTATACTTACATATCACAAATTGACGATCATCTTCAACTTTAAAACAATTTACTATAATAACATTTATTATCCTTGTGCATCATATAATCACGCCAGTCACAAACCAGGCTATTTTGAGCCCAATGTTCCCGTATCATCATAGCTGCCTTTTCTCCTATCATAATAGCAGGAGCATTAGTGTTTCCATTAACAATGACGGGCATGATTGAACAATCGGCAACTCTGAGACCTCTCACACCAAAAACTCTGCAAAGGACAAAAATAATTAAAAGGCCATTATCTATCAGCGTGCATAACTAAGCCTCGTGGCGATTTTTAGACTTTTGAACACCTCTACGAATGCGAATCAGTAAGAAGAGATATTTGCAACAGCCAATACTATGAAACCTAATGATAATTAGAAGGAAACTCTCAAATTAATTATTTGCATTGTACTAAACAACATTATAGATAAGTAGACGAAGCAAGATAGTTTTCATATACCCTATCATTATCATGTGCTAAATGCCAAATATGGTTCCCCACATTGAAGCAACAGATTTGCATTTACAACTGTTAGTAATTTTGTATTAGTAAAGAAGTGCTATAAATACGACTTGTCATTTTCGTTTACCTTAATTTAGAATCAACAACAGCATTCTTTCTTCCGCGACCCATAGCACACGTGCCTACTGGATGATATAGCGTCATTGTGAAATGACGAATGTAGCACTCAAAGTATTCCTTCGATTTAAATTTATGGGATTTACATGGAGCAAAATGTACAGGACTGAGTTGGGCATCAAACTTTTTGAAGGGTTTAGTTTCCATCATCTTCAATGCAAAATCGACAGCTGAAAATAATTAAAGTGATAAAACAGAAGTTTCTACACTTAAGTGGAAAGGAAAATACTTGTCAATGGATCCGTTGTTTGGTTTTTTAACAAAATATGTTACCTTCTAAAAGGTCGCTAATGTCTTCCGGATGATCCAAATACTTCGGGTCAATTACTGGAGGAGTTTTGTAAAGTTTATTTTTCAATTTAATATTCCCGATGCTTTTAGGTCTGACTAAAACTGGCGCAAAGAAAAGTGCATCTTTCCAGTTGACAGGCTCGAAGTATTCCTTAAGTATTTCCAAATTAAATCCGAAGAAATTCGAAAAATCATCGGATAACGAAGGTCCCACTCCGCCACTAGTTAAATATAATTGAATATTTGGCCAGTCAACACCAGTCTTCTTTACTTTTGAAGTACCAAAAAAAGTTTGTCCAATAAAAGCGCTTGGTAAAGACAATACTCCTATGAAATCAAGTGCAAACCAAAAATTAAAATATGGGACAATAATTTTTTCTTCCAAATCGTTAATTATTGATTCCTATATACCTTTGTTACTTAAATAATCGACAAATGTTGATAAACCAAAGTCCCTGTCAGCTAAAAATGACTTGGTGTCGTTTATGAGGATAGGTCCTAACATAAAGGTGACGTGATCGTGAAGATTTTCTCCTACAGGAAGGTTCACCTTTGGTTTTATCTGCAATTTTGTCATCGAATCACACTTAATTGCTGTTCAAATATTGTAGGTACTTACAGTACAAGACAAAAAGAACATATTACTATTGTATATCAATATTATAGCTACGTATTGTGTTTTGGGTATAATAAATATCCTCACCCCCATTTCTTGTAAATGTTTTTCAGGACCAATCCCTGAAAGCATAAGAAGTTTTGGAGAATCGACGGCTCCAGCCGATACAATTATTTCTTTTGTTGCACGAGCGTATTTTTTATTTCCATGATGCTCATACCAGACTCCAACTGCTCTACCACTTTTGTCAATGTGAATCTAATTCGTGTAATAAATAAAAAAAGAAATGCCGAAAATAAGTAGGTATATAAAAAACAGCATTTTATCATGAGGGTATTTTTTGTATCCTCACCAGTTGAAATTAAAAATACAATACGTCATATAAAATTTCTGTAGATACCTTATAAGCAGTAGAATATCGAGATATTTTTAAATTGGATCGATGTTGAAAGTTTTGAAGGAATGCCGTGTAAGTGCTGACCCTCTTTCCATTGGTTACCGTTACATCTGGAGCAGAAACTCCTGTCCGCTGAGGTCCATTTGAATCGACGTGATCAAGGCCTAGTTCTTTTCCAGCATCAATAAACTCCTGATATAGATTTGGAAAAGGCAAAGAAGATACTTGCATGTAGCCGTAAGGAGATCCCCCGTAATGCTTTTCTAGGAAACAAATACAGATCGTAATATTTTAAGGAGTACCAATAAAAGGTTTAGCCATGGAGGTTTCCTATATTCCATGCATCCACTCAAAATATTCCAGAATATAGGACCATGTAATTTGAAGAACATTTGTTTGACATTATTATTTGAATATAAATATATGAAGCTAACTGTTATCGGCAAATCTTCCTTCGTATTTTAACGATGCCTTGAAATGGGGTAATATATTTTCATAACTCCACTCATCATCGTTCGTAATTTTGGCCCAATTGTTATAATCTAAAGGATGTCCCCGCACATACTGCATTAAATTTAAAACAGAAGATCCTCCGAGTACTTTTCCTCTTGGCCAGGGCGTTCCCTTCAAAATGAAATTCCATACATTTTACACACACACATTATACCTACTATATGAGCAACATTATTAACATTAACATGATATAATAACCTATTTCCCTCATGCAAACATTTGCCAATGTTTTGCACATATGCATTTGTCAACCCATATATAAATGGGCAAATGATTAATTTCAATTACGTTGTTTGGGGTCAGTAGGCATGTGTTTTCTTGTGGAACTATTGTGTACATCCAATTATGATCGGGTTGATGAAGAAAAGGAAAAGCCAATCCCGGCACATGAGATCCAATGCTAGGATCTCCTCCAGCTTCAATTAGGAGAACTATGCTGTTTTTGGACAATCTATTCGCAATTACGGCTCCAGCACTCCCTGCTCCAACTTAATATTTACGAAATTTGCATTCAGTTAAATATATATTTAGTTGCAAACACTAATTATAATAAACATGTTTGTGTATCCATAATAAATAAGAGTTTTCAGTGCCCTGCAACTCTTGTAAGACATACCGACAATGAAATCAAAATTTTCCGACGACAAATCTTCACGAGAATGTAGAATATAATCGTAGTAAAAACAGAAGAAATTGTAACCAAAGAAAAGCATAAAGAGTGAGAGAATGACTAAGATTACACCGACACTAGCCATGTTTATTCCGCAGATGGTCTCACACAACTAATGATTATTTACAACCAGTTTCAGTTGTTTTATTTGCTTTGCAAATTATGTACAGAGTCTACAGGGCAAGAAAAATCCTATGTAATGTCCTTCACAGACTTGCATCGCCTCAAACTTTTTGCTCTGTCATAAAACACAAAATGAATCTAATTTATAAATATACCTAGTTTATACAATACGTACAATTGAACATTCATAAACTTTATTTGCTTCTGTGGTCTCGCAACAAAGCTTTCCTGTTGGGAAGATCTTTAAGTGATAATATGCAAAGTGCTGCTATTGTAAATATACATAACACTTTCCTTGCGTGATACAAAACAGGAGCGAATACTATACAGTGTTATCTCAATATAATAGTACAAGTCAACCTTAGCGAACCCAATCATGGACTTTCAGCCTATAATGATAATGGTAACTAGATATTGCATGCAAAGAGATTTGATCATCTCTGTGTGCTGACATAATTATATAACAATGACGAGAGTCGCCGAAAAATATAGATAGGTACATTGCATAATATGGTGTACGTATATAGGTTATAGTTATAGTATACAGTAACCGAGTTATATATAGGTACCTATGTACTTAGTTTTGAGTAATGCATAAATGGTGTATTCGTTTTTTATAGTATTCTAGCAATCATCAACTGGTATAATCTGAGATTTGATATGACAAATACTTATCAAGGTTTGTGGATGTATGTATGTAATAGGTCTCTTTACTCATATAAAACTGCCGTATCAAAGACTTCCAGAACATGTGCAGAACAGGGAGCATGTATTAAATTATTTAGTAGTTTCATATAGCCAATTTCAGTTCAATATATTCATGTTACATTTTTTACATGAAAGTTAATTGTGTTCATATTTACTACACAAGATTATTAAGCAATAGCTACACATTTGTATAATAGTAACAGACAGTTATCATTTCTATGTATAGTTATATATTATTTTATATTCTTAAGGTAGTTTCAAAAAAATCACCCATTTTAGCTTTGATTGTAGGGCTAATTCGAGGGTACGTAAACGTAATGTTAATTTGAAACAATGCTTTTTTTCTGCAAACTGAAAAACAAATAAATGTGGTATGTATGCTACTGGCAATATTGTACTGATCGAACGAGTATTCATGACAATGTCCTTTACTAGTCAATGAGGTAGAATTCGGAATTTTAAACTTCAAGTTTTCTCCAAAGTTGAAATGAATATAATATTTCCAGTCCGTACTAAAGGAAACTTAAGGAAGACTTCAT
>JABASI010006027.1:0-11412 GCA_019776505.1 Tomocerus nigrus
ATTGATAATTCTTTTTATTCAATAATTGTATTCCCTCTCTCTCCCATCGAGAGGCGGAAGGAGGCTAGAGAAGGGTGCCTCTACTACTGGAATGAGCTCAAACTGAGAAGTCAGTTCACGACGGAAGAGCAATGAATAGGTACAAATAACATTATCCTAGCTAGACCTAAAAGTCTTATCAGAAGAGGTGATATTGAGCTTAGTATATTATTATTATGACAAAGGAACTGAATATGAGGAATTATTTTCCTTTTCTACCCAAAATAAATCTATAGCAATGCTCACTCGGACGGAGTCTGACTACACTGAACTATAAACTGAAGTGCATTTGTTAGGTCTTGCTTGTTCTTTCGGTAATGAATATAAATAGTAAGTATATCAGGTATTTCTAGATCCAGAAGGTTAGCCTGGCATTTGGTCTGGGGTAGGAGCCTTTGGAAAATATTATAAGAATGGCTATAGTAGTAATTGTAGCCTCGTTATTTTAACTTTTGTCTTCGGTTTTATCGAGTAGTAGGTAGGTATAATATTATTAGATAATAAACATCTGTACATGTACCGTGTACGTATGGCACAAGGCATCAATGTAATATTCATAAGATAATCCGTCACGTCAGTACCTGTTAGGTTTGCCATACATCTTCTTGCAATGAGTGGAGTAATACTGGTAAGGCTGCCAACTGCGCCCAAAGTCCATGCTCTTGTAGATGGCAAGTGAATCTGGTTTGATTCCCCCACAGAATTGAAGACTCACATAAGTCAATTCGTATTTCTTGCCCAGACTCAAAGTCAGAGTCACATTTTCTCCGTCCAGAGCAAAAGGATTAGATTCCCAGCAAGTCAAATTATTCGGGTTATTCAAGTCCGTCATGAAGAAGGATGGATGGGCTTTTCGAGAGTCCGCTGCATCACAAACGTGGCAACTGGGACCATTCAGATTCCCATAACTGCTCCCGGATTTTAATGAGCGTTTTGATACCCGGAATTTGTTGTGACTGCTGCCGTTCCGTCTGGATGAGCCATTTCGGCGTGTACCTCGCTCGTTCACAGCCACCGAAGAGGATGGCGACAGTTGAGCTGTAGGCTGAGGTGGAGGCGGCGTCGTTGAACTTGAAATGCTCGGATCTTTGCTATTGCTAATTAGCGAGGAGTTTTCGTCGTAGTCCTCTTCCTCCGCTTCGTTTTCGTCGTTATCGTTATCGTCACCTGAAGGACTGTCGACAATTGCGTGCGGCTGAATGAAGTCAGAGTCCTGAAAGAATTTCGTTTCCTCTTCGTCGAAATCTGAAGAGTCGTCCGAATTGAAGACTGAAGTGCTGCCCGCAGAAGGGGAGAATTCGGGTTGTTGCTTTTTATTTGATGTGTACTCATTAGGGTGGTTGTTTTGGTTCAGAGTCAAGTGACGGTTGAATATGAAAGGCTTCAGAACTTTCTCAGAAGACTGCAAGGTTTTTGAAAGCGTCGGGTCTACCAGACCCACTCCAATCCCGTCAGAAAGGAAGCACATTCTTGTAGGAACTTTGGAACCGCATGAGTGAGAGGCGGTAATTTCTTTTCCAAATGCCGCGTTAACAAAGTCAGGGATGCATTTCCGGGCACGGGACGACTGACTGTAAGAAGAAGACGAGGCTACCAAACTCAGTCCGTCGTAGCATGGGTCGCTGTTTGTGATGCTCCCCAACAACTGCTGAGCGTGCAGAAGTTGCTTCTCACTAAACCAATTAATTTCATTTTTGTTATTAAAATAGCATTGAACATGCAGTCAGCAGTTATATTATTATTATGTCACTAAATGCTAAAATTATGTTATATTATTTGCTATTCTTAAGGAGGGGTTACTTGGTTTTCAAAGCCAGACTCCAGGAAAGAGTATGGTTTAACATAGAGCAATCTAATTTTCGATTTCTAGAGCACGGTATACACAGATTTTTGAAAATGACATTCGTGGTTGGGGTCCGTCCGTCGTCCGTCCTTCAGGGTTGCGAAAAAACTTAAACTATTTGGTCGGGTGGGACGGTTGGGACTTGGGACACTTACTTTGTCGGTTGGGACTAGCAGCCTACAAAACTTCATTTTATTTCACAAAACATATTTAATTGACCATCCGCGCTGTCCGAGACTGATTCCTACGGAGGAAACACTCCTAAGGGATTTTACACCTATAGCGGACTCGATTCCTACGACAGACGTTACTCCTAACGCGGATAGTATTCCTACAATGGAATCGACTCCTAACGTGGAGTAATTCCTAAAGCAAGCAAATACCATCACATTGCATTGCAATGTGGAATGCAAATAACATCCACCATCGTCCCAACCGACCAAGTTCGCAGAAAGATTTCCCTCCAACTTTAAAGCTGTCGGCAACTGCCTTCCGACTCAAAACTATTACTTTTGGGCCTCACACGCCCTGGGCAATCTAAAATCAGATTTTTGAGAAAAGTTGTAGATTTCGGTAAAAAATTGTGGCCAATACATTGATTTGAGTACTCCTTAAATACCCATTTAAAATGACTGCCCTAAGCGTGACATATAAAGCTCCCCTGTGGCAACAAGGCAATATCTTAATTTCTATCACAACACACCATGTCATTGTGTGATGATGGGCAGTTGGGCACATTAGATTAGATTACTACACAGCTGATAGTTTGTCCGCGCTATACGACCACCAATTCATTCCACCCACAGTAGTGGAGAAAGGTCGCGCGCTAGAAGAGTGTGAAGAGGAGGATGCGGAAAGTGCAAAGCGAAGTAGGTGCCTAAAACAACAGACGAGGAGGACCCCGAGAATTACAGAGATTTCACTCCACACTTTGGAGCCCTACTCTATATGCCCTCACTCTCCGTCGGCAGTAACCCTATTCAGGATATGTAAACATGACATGTGTTATTTTGACAGGACATTACCTAGTTATTTACCTACTATATATATACGAATACTACATAAATAAAAAGAAAATCTCCATGGTTATTATTAAAATTGTAATTAAACTAATTGGGACTTATGAATTAAACCAAAGTTAAATATGAAATCAGAAATTTTCGAATTTTTTGGGCGTAAACTGTTTTTTAATTAACTGTTTTTCTACTACAGTTTGCTATATCTTCGGATCATAGAGGAAAATTAGAAAAAGGCTACATTTCGATAAGAAGCTACATTCCAGCTTTCCAGGAAGCCACTTCTTGACTCGCTAGGTTGAAAACTGTAGGAGAAGATACGTTTTGACAAAAAAAGATAAGAGGGAATATAATAGTGGGAAGAAAGGTTGCCAAGCAATCCTTAGACGCGGTTCTTAATGCCCCAATATTATTTATTTTTAATGGAAAAGTCCATATTTAAGCTTTAAAAAAATTTTAGAGAAAAATTAAATTATTTTAATGAACCACTAAATAATATATCCCCAATTAGATAAGCCTATTTTCAAAAACATTCAGCCAATCCCAGGAGGGCATTATTGTATTGTAATGTTCTGTAGTCTAAAAATGTGCATAATAATTATTTATAGTATAATATCGACAGTAGACTTAGGCAGCTGACAGTTTATCCTCCGTAATTATGAATTTTACTGCGCATTCTTTAACATCACAATTCATAATCACTACATCATTCCAGTGCAGTAAGACGTGAGCCAGGCATTTGCATTCACAATGCACCCACGTTGCATAGATAAAGTTGAGCATGAGGGTGAAGTGGAGGATGAGAAATGACGAAGTAACTACCGTAAAAACGAGGAGGAGGACTTAGAAATGAGGATATCTTACTCCTCATCACGTTTGAGTACTCAGACTCCTGACATTATTTGACCCTCCTTTCATCATTCTTCTTTCCGTCTTCCGTTCCCCACGAGGCAAGTCATAGTATTGGGTTTGGAATCGTTTTTAAATAAATACAAAAACCCTTGTGGATAACGAAAAATAAGTTTTAGAGGCAGTTAAGAATTTCTGGTTAAGAAGCTCCGAAGCGCAATGGTAGCTCTATTATTTAAAACTTTTCTTATCTAATTCTTCTGGCGGACAATAAGGGGAACTAGGGTAAGGGTAAGTTATGTGGAGTCAATGATACCCCTTTAACTTTCTATGGCAGAGTTATACATAAGTTAGAATACTATTGTTATTTCATGATTTCTGGACCTGGGAAACTGAGGCAAGTACATGCGTACATGTGTATGTGGTAGTCTAACCGAGCAATCCGTTCACCTTCGCAGTTTACAATGCGGTATCAAAAAATTGCTACAATTTGAGAATATTAATAGTGGCAATATTATACCATTTAGATACTACTTGCATTTCCAAACATGATATTTTGTTGATGAAGAACACGCGTTGTGGCAAAAACGTTTTTTTGTAGTTGCTTATGCCGGCAAATGTACAAGATAAATGCTGTGAGGAGATAATTTTTAGTAGAAACCGACACAATTTGCTGGTTTAAGCAGTGCAGGAGTGCAGGTCAAAGACAAATACACGAATTTTTAATTGTCTTCTTCTACTTATACTGTTTGTTTTGTACTTCTACTTGCAGGGTTATACTACGATATCTATCTCGTATCTTCAAAATTTACGAAAATACGAAGGTTGATGGGTAATGAATAATGAATGATGAATAATGATCTATTTTTAGTGCCTATTTACTGGTTCATTCGTATTATCGTTGTTGAGTGTAAAGTCCCTACCGAAATTGATTTAAGCTTACTATTATTGATTGTCAATTGTAATTTGTATGCGTAAATGTATAAATAGTTTCGTACCTTTGTCCCAAATCTTTTTCCAACATAGGTCTTTGATGTGCAGCTGCTGAAGCATTGGAAAATGTTAGGGTAAATACGGTCAGCCACAAAGATATCGAAAGAGTATTTATTGCCATTATTGGAGACATCACGGTCAAGTCTTCCTAAAGGAAGTAAACGAACATAATATTCACTTACTATATAACAAACACTATTATCATGAAAAGCATAGCAGCAATTGAATTGAGTGCTGCAGCCTCTTAACTCTTAACTGAAGGTATCGAATGTGGTAAATCATTTCAAACACAAAACTTAACACAAAACTGCAGGGATTTATAGATTGTAGTCTTTGATTCTCTCCTTTCCTAATATAACCATTACATCAGAACGGCGTCAGTATATTATAGGCACAGTCGTAACTGGTCACATGCCTTCCAACCCATAAGTCAAACAAAGCCACAATTAACTATGTAGAGTAAACTTTCGGCAAGCTAAAGGTGTGTCGTGGTTCGTTTGACTTCTGTTAAAAATGTTCTTCTCAATTGACAGTGCTAGAAATATATGCTAGAAATAGTAAATAACTGGCAATTAGGTTAAAAATATTTGAATGTACGTAGTACCTACGTATTGTACATGCATACACAAGACAAAATTATTATTTCCATTATTTCCATTCCAACTTTCCATTATTTCCATTATTTCCAGTGTGTACCGAGTACCGATAACCATAACGCAACGGCTGCTAATTGTATGTATTGTACAAATTTAAACTTTTTTGGATTTTTTCAGGTTTTGTAATTATTTTTGACTTCATATAACACAAAGAGAATCAAGATAAACATACCTAATTGTCTGGAATGATTTACAATTACAAAGGTCACACTATTATAGAAAATATTGTTGTATCATATCTATTTCGTCTGGGTTGGTCTTATGTACTTCTTAAAACATATAAAATTAGTTGCGAAGAACAGAGAGAGAATGCGGATTTGGATTCTACTTCTAGTGTATTGTACTTTGTACTATATCCTATATCATATCGCTTAATTTATGGATATTGCAAATTCCCTTTGTCGATTTTATTGAACTTTCAATAGACAATAGAAAGAAACTAGTAAAAGCTTTTCCTTTTGGGGGACAGAAAACTGAACTCCTGAAATTGTGTAATTAATTACATTTAGTAATTCGTTGATATATTTATAATAAAATGAACTATTAGTTGACACATAATATTATTATAGTTAGGTATTCTTATTATATTAGTTATAATATAGTATATAGCCAATAGCATAACTTCGTAAATTATGGTATAATAAATATTTCAAGTAAGTTACCTGAATATTTTCCCTGCAAAATTAAATAGTACAGATTCCTTAGCTGCAGCTTTTAGTATTAGCAGCACAGTGTAGTTATTTGATATCAGTCAATCGCCACTGGCACAATGCACAACAAGGCCAACCTTTGTTGCCACTTGTGAGATGCGATTTTGCGAATGATTTCTAGTATCGAATATTATTTCTGTTCCTTGTTCTTGTGTTCTTGTCCTCGTAGTTAATCATAATAAAATGTGATATGTGACTCCTTTCTTTAATGAAATACTTTAACACGCACGATGAACAATTACTGCTGTACTCTGTACTTGTCAATCACTTTGCCCAGTTTGCCCTCAGCCGTTGTTCTGTGAGTCTTTTCGCAGTTCATTTCATCCAAGTAGGTATATTATGTATACAACTTGAAAACATTATCCCCATAACTGAGTTTATCGGTTTTATTGATTACTACCTCAAATTATTGACGCTAAGAAAATGAAATGAGAAATAGTAATATTATATACACTATAAAATGAAAACAGTTACATATACATTATTTAAGTAGCTTTAGTTCATACCTGACGCACTGACGCTCACTACGTAGGGCGAATTCAGGGAAAACAGATACAGAAACAGAATACAGATAGAATGGAGAGAGAGACTCAATTTTATGACTGTACGACTGGAATTCCAAAAGCAGACTGAAAGCAGAGCTGGAGAGACAGAGAGAACTACGCTCTGGCTGAAGAAGTCTTTTTCCTTTCAGTCTCAAGCTCAGCCTGAAACAGAACCAAACTCATGGAACTTGACAATTGAGTAGCTTCCTGATCGTCATCCATTGGTTTGTTTGGTTTGCGTAAACCAAAAAACATGTAACTTCACGTAGGTGAGCAATGTTGCAGTTGCAGTGCAGCCCACCGTCAATGACCGTCATCCATTTTATCAGGACACAACCAACCTGAAGTTATACTAGTTATAGACATGCAAACCAATAGAGATGACGATCAGAAATTCTAATCATTAGATAGGTGATGACCATCAGTAACCTCAATTTAGATGGAGCACCTGCACCGCTGCACGTGCTCTATGATAACCGGTTACCATAGAGCATCTAATTATTTTAACCTAATAATCTAACCTAACATAACATAGTGAGAATAAAATACGCGCGCATAGGTGCTCTATTATAACTCACGTCACAACCACCCATTCAGATTTTTATTGTATACCTAGCTTGAAATACTGTCCAAAATATAATACCTAATATGTTACAATTATACAAATAATAATGTCCAAAAAATCCTCTCTGCCTTTTTGTGTGAGACAGATGACAGAGTCCATGTGCATATCGTTGGGTGGGACGTGTTTCTTTTTTTATGGTTTGGCATTTGTCCTCAGTTTATTTGTTGATCCCCCTTCAACATCGAAGTATGTAAGTGGACGCAGCTTGTACCCATGGAGAAATGGGAGAAGGTAACCCCTTCCGGGAGGTTGGAAATTAAATTTTCACTTTTTTTTAACGGCGACAGAAATGAGGATTTTGTCGCCAGTCTGTATATATTAGCAGTACAACTCTGACTTTCAGACCCGAGATACGATAGAGCACCTGCACGTGCTTAGTTACTAGTTACTGGTTACCTTAGAGCATATCATTATTTGAAGCTAGGTTAGGTTAGAATAATTACAATGCTCTGTGGTAAGCGGTTACATTAGAGCACGTGCAGGTGCTCTATCGTAACTTAGATGTGGTAATTTCAATCACGTCTGTATTGAGCTAATGGCCCCCCAAATTTTGGAATAGGGGAGTGGAGATTTTGCACTCTCACTCACAATCCTGAAAATGTGAGGGAGATTGGAAAAAATCGTCTCGGATAATAAAATGGGCCTAATTCCTAGTCTTAAAAGTGCTACAACTTGATGAAACTCAGTCCTGTATGTACATTGTGCGCTTTCGGTTCGGCCCAAAGTCGAAGTATAAAAAATGCGCACAGAATGTAAAATGATAACAGAAAAACTTACATTAAATATTAATTACACATGCTAAAAAGTGCCACAAAAATCTTCATTGTTATTGTGGAGATACTCTGGGCTTTTTACATCGATGTAGATGTATTACTAAGGTAGATGTATTGCTTTTTATAAAGCTCAAACAAAGATTCGCACTACCCCTCCCCCCGCACTAATTTCCTCCCCCCCTCTCTCCCCGAAACTGAGTTTTAAATACGGCACACTGGTGGCGGTGGCATTAGGGAGATCCTTATTTACAAATACATCTTTGGACATCCGAATTGCTCCTAGTCTATTGATTTGACGGTTCTCTGCTCATTACAATTTGTGTAATTGATGTTTATTGACGTCCCTATGTTTGTAACGTGAAAAAAGCTTGACAATGAACTAACAAGTAGGAGAGTACGACACGCACATCGATGAACTATATTACTATAAGTATCTCATTACTATCGGTACACTCACACCTATTTACGCCAATTAAAAAAAACAGTACAAGTAAATTTTAGGATCTTTTATGACAATATTATTTATTATACGTTTATTGCAACAATGGAACCGAATATAATTACTATTATAAAGCTAATGCATAGGAAACATCTGACACGGTTAAGAGTGAACATCCAACGGCAAAAGCAGCAACAAAATTTCCACCAAAACGAACACATTGTGTTGGGTGCAGCCTCTTGGGATAACTTTCTCGTATGTAGTTGCTGCCAAACCTGTTACATAATTTTTACAGCTACGTTATATTTAAACTGCCATTATCATAAATGAAGCATTATGTATTTATTACTGACTGCATCTGAATCCCAATTGCTCAAATCAATATCCGGAAGTCTGTCTTCTCTAAAATCATCAGGAACAAACTCAACCCATTGTGGGGTAAACTCTTTTCGTAATCGTACCATTTCCTGTAAGGAAAGATAAGTACATAAGGAAATGTGAATGAGAGGAAAGTAGAAAAGTGAAAGGTACTGCTTGGCGAAATATGTAAGACCTAATCAATCAACTACGCGTTCATTTTCAAATTGCCAATGTCTAACTTATTTAACTCGATTAAATTTTTAAGTATTTGAGACGTTAAAGCGACTTTGTAACTCGTACAATCTGAGATTTTTTACTCCAAAAATTATTTTGGCCACAAATTATCACAAATGATTTGGTTAACAGGTAGGAGGGGAAGGGAAGACAAGATGGACATTTTCATTTTAACGGAATAAAACACAAAACTCGATTGAGCACCTAACACACTGATCGTCTGCATGGGTACCCGGCAAACTCGTCTTAGGGATACTCGCCTGGGAGTGCCTGGTAAACTAATGTTGGTACCTGACAAACGTGTCTAGTGTCTGTGTACCGGGGAAACTCGTCTGCCTAACTGTCTAAGCACATGTACATGGTATAAATATGACAGGATTTTAATCAGATCACGGAGTTTGTTAAGTACCCAGACGGGATTTTATTTTTCTTGGTCAGAAATTAATTATCTTGTCCCTTCCGAATGGGCTGCTATGACCCGATGATGGTCTGGAGTCTGGACGAGCTCCTATCTCGGCTACAGGGACCGCGAGGGACCTCTCTCCCACTCATCGTCAGTATAACACTAACACTGTACACATATAGGGGTACCAGAAAGAATGCAGAGACATTTGGAATTTGGAAGCTAATATGACGCTAATAGGAAGAAAAAAGGCAATTTAATGATTTGAGTGAAATGCGTGTTACAAGGTGATATAAAACGGGGCATCACACAATAACTTGGACATTATTGTAATTTTTTTACAATATATTTCTTTTCAGAAATAAATCTTAAGTTATCTATAATCTTCCTTATTGTTACTAAACCATGTCTCAGTTATGATTGTTTTATTTGTAAACTTATGTAACGTAGGTACTACTTGTTCATCTTTAAGTTTGAATATTAAGGGCATTAGGCTTATTAAGGGCAGCAGGGGTTTAAGTTTAAGGTCTTTCTTTCCAACAATAGCCAATTTGTCCTATCTAGTCTAGTTAATAAGTAGTATTTTAGATTCCAAAAGTCTCTACAATCTTTCTGGTAGCCCTCTAGTACACCGGGATATCTATACTATATTATAATTTTGGGATTTATGTTTGTTTGTTTGTCTGTCCACCTTTTCTAAGACTACTATTTCATGGTGAATCGTTTGGAAGCGGTGTAGTTTTGGCAGAGTACCCTTAATTTCAAGCATATTAATGCTCAATTTCAATGCAAGCAGCAAGCAGGGATGTTGACACATTATTCTTAAGCAAGGATGTTAATTGACACATTGGCGGCATGAGTATGTAAAAGTAAAAGTCTGTACTTACCATAAATAACACTGAACAAAGAATGAGAGCCTTGTCAATGACAGGAATATTATAGTGGACATAAACAATACCATGTGGACGCGAACGGGCCGATACTGACACCCCATAATTTCTACGAACGTCAGACGAACTCATAGAAAATTCAAGCATTGCCACCGGTAATCTGTTGCCAATTTTACTTTCTAGTGGGTAAGAAACTTCCAAGAGTCCTAGAAAAATCAAATTATGAAAAATCCGGGTTATGACAATGTTTTGACATCATCATCTAGAAGACTCCAGAAATGTTGTTATCCTATTTTAGCTTTAAATCGGACCGACCTGCTGCTTTATTTACATCAATTTTTAAGTTTTTGTAGATAGTTTTTCAACTATTTCCTCTCACACCCCATGTACAACCATTTTATACCTGCCGTTATTTTTGACTGGGAGAATGAAAATTAATAGGTTTCGGCTGAGATTAAAATTATAGATAAGTAATTCTTGGAAGCCCGAAAAAAAGACGTTTCGCCAAACGAGTTTCGCCAAAATCACCTTCATTGAACCTTATAGCTTAATTACCTTCATCTATGGGATGAGTTTGAATTTTCATTTTAATTTTTCCGCCAGCATCCTTTATTACATATTTCATTGTCCGGTGACAAAATACTTGACATATGCTGCCAATAAGTGATTCATCACCCAGTCTGACTTCTGCCATCTAATGTTAAAATCAAAAGTATGTGAAACAGTCTTGCACATTGGAATTTCTATTGTTTGATGTTGGTGACTATACAAAAATCAGAAATCTAACGTTACTGATTTAAGGAACATTCCAAACTTTCCATCAACAACTTCATTTTCTAGCTAGGCTCAAAACTCTAGGAGATAATCTACCAAAAATACGCAGAATTATGATATAGATCACAGGTCATCGTGGCTGCTATGGATACGAAAAACATAAGGGCCTAACTAATTTACAGCCTTAAGGGTAGCATGTAAGGATATTTTCGATCATTACTCGGCTAACATAAATAACAAAATCTCCATGGATATTATTAAAA
>JABASI010006028.1:0-11409 GCA_019776505.1 Tomocerus nigrus
TGGTAAACATTTCTACAAAATTATAAATGGTAAACATTTCCACAAAATTAAAAATGGTAAACATTTCCACAAAATTAAAAAGCTAAAGGTAGAAATTTTCACAAATTCAAAAAAAAGACAATTAATTTCTACAAAAATTAAAAAAGGCAAAATACTTTGTCTAAAAATTGAAGAAGGCATTTTTGTTTTTATTCCCTGGTCGGCCAAACCACCTCAGCTCATAGACAGTTAGCTATCACAATTACTGCAAAGTAAATAAGTAGTAGATGCCTACATAAAAAGTATTGGCAACATTAAGAAGGTATGAGTAGGGAAGGAGGGAGCTGAGGTGAAGTCGTCAGAATGCCATTCTTGGCAGTTCTACTTTTGGAAGAAGGGGACAAAACAATGTCATGGCATAAAGCTGAAGCAAAGTGGCTTAGCCACCAAAATTTCTTGCATTAGTCATGGAAAGACAAACGTGAAATATTTGACAATTATCCTCCCTGTCGTGCATTCAGCTCTGCGTCTAATCTGCACATATTTATTGTCAACACATTCTCATGCAGCATCCCCATATCCTCTCTTTGCTCACTTTTAGCTTATTAACTCTGCTCAGTTTTAAGACTCTTATTAATAAACTACAGATTGCTGGCTAAATAAAAAAGGATACGAAAGGCACAGGTACATTTACCGGAGTCTATTTATTACATAATAATGTTATTTCACTACCTTCGTCTTCGTTACGTAAAAATTCTGCCCTACGGCTCTCATTCAGTATGAAATTCCTATAGAGGCACAAAGATAATATTTACTCCCTAATATAAGCTCATTATCTTTTCCACGCGAAATTATTGAATATAGAACGAGATAGGAGATATTTAAACGGAGAGATAATAAAAATGGGCAATAGCCGTGCCATTCTTCATTTTCAGCTCTGCTGGTGCTCTGCAGCAAGAGCTAAGCCATTTAATGACAGATTAACGGCGATAATAATATTTACATTTCAGGGACAATGTATTGTCCATATATTTATTGAGGAAAAACAAATAATAAACAGATGGGATGGAGCTAAATGTACTAGAGTAGACGTATAAAGATATAAATCGGAAACAGGTTCTCACTCAGGCTTTTTCAATTACTACTTCTGTGTAGTGCGAAGGAAGGAACAAAAGCGAATGAATCATTTGAACGTGTCCTTGACTATTACGTTTGTATTTCTATTACATTATCGAGTGGAACAGATATTCTAATAGTTTCTTTCTTACAATTCATTTTTAACTACTTCTTAGCATTGTCAGCAAATTATTGCTCCAAATAAATAATTAGTGCAGCCGAAACAAGCGCGTATAAGGGGATATCACAGGACCAGGTAAAAACAGTTGTCCCTCATATTGATTTCCCTTAATGTGAATCTTTTAACACGTAATAAAGTGTGGCTATGTAAAAAAAATGAAACCAAACGTCCCTTACATTGAAATTCTCTTATATCCGGAGCCCTTACATAAGTGCTTTCAATTGTACATGCAATATGATGAATTTCAACTCCTTTCAATTGTACCACATCTAAAAAAGTGAATAATATCTGCACTATATGCATGTAGCCAGTATATACTGATCCAATTTGATGTGAGCACAGATTCTCATATTGTATTCGTATTATTGTACGTTTTGTTTTTATTACCACTCAGTCCCAGAATGTGTATTAGCATTTAAATGTTACGTGAGTGGCTTTGCATATTAAATACACCTGGCATTTTTACTTATTTATTCCTGTGGGATATTTAGTTGTCGAATTGCGTGCTAATGATAAACTGGGAACCTATTTAATTCAAGTCGACCAAGTTTATTCAAGATCGTGTGCAAGCGGGTACTTGGCTTTAAATTTGCATGAATACCTTGACGGAACTCTGGACAAGGTTTTCCGTAGAGCTGTATCACAAATGCTATGTACATAAGCCTTTTTACATTCCTGAATGAAAATGGCGCACTGTGCCACCACCAAATGGAAATATTATACAATTTTCGTAGATTTAACGAGCTATTTTCATTTTTCATCCTGAGCTAATGTAATGTGACATGTTTCGTATGTGTAACCTCGGGAAAGCTCATTTATTTGTCGCTACACTCGAAAGTTAAATCAATTGGTGCAGGAAGTCGACTGGTTTCCACCGTCATCGGCCAATTTCAACCTTCAAGTCCAGAGCCGCTTAACTTAACATTTATTTACGTCATGAGTCTTGACATGGGCTAAACCGCAGACGTTTGTCATGGGCAGTTGTGCCATGCCAACTAGCTAACAAGACGTCGTGAGTAGTCTTGTTGGCACAACTCTACCCGTCAATCTCCCCTATCCGAAATATTTTATTTCTGCACAAAACCAGGATAAATATATTTAATCACATTTAAATATTATTTCGTTTCGAAAATTCATCTCTCTGTAGATAAGAATAGTTTTTAGCAATTCGTAGCATAGAAATCTTCAGAGTAACTGAACAAAAAATGCTGCATTAACCAACATTTAATTTTTTTTTTAATTTTTCTATTGTTTTAATATTTTATAATGATAAATAATATTATATAGGTAAATAACTATGACAGTGTTGATAAGTAAAAATGTGGGTCACTAAACATACACCTCCAATGGCTTCAAATTATTTTAGAATTGAACAAACTAAAATTGACGATGTTTTTAACAGTTATTTTTCACAGAAAATTGATTGCTTCATTATACTGTGTAATTACTATTTGATGATGATTAAGAAGCTAGAAATTTTAAATAATTATTTGCATTGTTGAAAGCGGCTCCTTAAAAAATGAAGTTGCTAGTAAGTAGAGCGTATGATAATATTAAGTAAATGTGTATAAGTATAGATACATTCTGGAAAGATGCACTACATTATGGTGACATATTAAATGGGTAAAAGTTAGAAATGTCTGCTAACTGCTACTTATAGATATTTTTTAAAGTCAAGAGAGCGAGATTTTATGTTTGAAAAATATTTGCGGAGCTCTGTGTATGTACGTAGAGAGTGAAGGAGATGAAAACACTGTAAAAAAGCAAATGTAGAAAGTATAGAGAGATAGAGAGAGAAGACAGGCGAGTTGTGGTGGTGGATTTCTCCAGGAACAATGAATTCCAATTTATTACTATCTAAATTACAATGCGGCCACAAGATAAGACAAAGTTTTGTAGAAAGATTTTTCAGAAATTTCCCAAGGGTCTTTCACGCGGCTAGTGCAGTCAAGTGAGTAGAAATGTCTGTGTACCAGAAACAGAGACGCTCCTATTTACTTTTTCTTCTTCTTCTTCTTACACGGAGCTTATTCTACCATTCTCAACTAAACATATGCACAGATAGGAATAAGCATATGTTTTGTTTATATGTACATATCTTGAAACATAATATGGTTGAAGTTGATGCTATATTTTAGCCATGGAAACCTTCGGAGGAAAGAAGGGAAAGGGCTGATGTTAGCTTAAAACTAAATGTAGTGGGCGATATTTGAATAGATGGAAGGACGACGAAGAATTCCCTGAAAAGCCTTCGCCAAACGTTGCTGTCCTATGCTCACAAACTGAAAGTACCTCAATGTATCTGCCTTCTTGAAAATATCAAGCCAAATCCGCAAAATCGTTGCATCTATGCGGGTGAACTGTGAGGAGTAACGACATATAAATATAGTCCCCACTAGTATAACATTATCCCACTCGCATCCAAATTGCAAATAGATGTATGCTTGGCTATTTATAATTGAAAATATATCTTAGAAAAATATTTTCACTGGCTACTAGAAAAAGGTCGCTAGCTCCTAAAAAATTCTAAAGACAGAAGAGTAAAAGGACGAGGACATGCTAAAAGCAAACCAAGATGAGATTTTTACAGCTGCTTTCTTGAATAACAATTCATGGAGCACTAAAGCCCGCTTGACGTAATACGACGATAAAATCCTACTCACTACAACAATAGACCCACGATTAATATTACATTCAGCACCTAAGGATTTAGCTACCTATTTATTTATATCTCATCAGGTACCTTTTTGGGCAAATGATGGTGATTACGAAGTCCAGGAATATTTTTGCGAGTGAAAATTGTGCCAAAAGGACTAACAGATCTCAAATTTTGATTGCCTTTGCACTACTTTCAATTATATTTACCTGTAGGTACTTAGAATAATAAATAGTAACACCGTATTCGTAATATTTTGCTTTATTTTTATAAAACAAAATGGTACATTTCAAGAAATTGGGCTTTTTAATATGGGTACGCAAAAAATATCAAGTTGATTATTTGAATAAAAATAAAAGGTAATGAAATTTCTTTGTCACAGATCTTCAGTTGGTGAAATCAAAGTATAAATTGACGTGATATCATTGTAGTCTGAATTTTCAATGAGTTCCCTCATGCTTTTCTTTCTCAGAGATAAACTCATCAGCTGGAGATGAGAGGAGGAGAAGGAGGATGAATAAATAGCAATAAAATGTTAGCTGCTGTTTTGTATGCATGTCCTCGCTTCCCACTCACTCACTCCCTACGATTTACGCATAAACATGGATGGAGCCCGTCAGATTCTCTTTCTGTTTCTGCTGCATCCAGAATGCGTTGTGAATTTCAAATCATTGAACCAGTGACACTACCTACCAATATACTCATTTCCAAAGAGGAACTCGACGAAAGCAGGACTTTCAATGAAATTGATTTGAAATTAGAAGAAAATAAGGGTAGTCAAAATGAAAGGCTTAAATAAATTTTGAAGCACGGATTAAATCCTTGTTCCTTTGTGTGTTCCGATTTTCCGATGAAATAGATTATTGCGATTATGCTGCCTCAATAATAATTCCCTGGCTGTTGACTATTTAAAGTGTATAGTTGCAGAATTCTGAATTCAGCGCATTCTAAACTACAAGATTGCAAATGATGTAAACTGCAACAGAAAACAAATCCGATTCGATTTTAAGAAAAACGTCCTGCGAGACAATTAAAAAATTGAAACATGCATATTTTCTTTCTGCACATGCGCAAAATGGAAGCACGTGGTCAAAAATTAATTTAATCTGATGTAAAGCAAGTCGATTTTGACTAGTCTTAATGAAGAGAATTCAATTAAATGCTTTTAGGTCAGCCCTGCCCGATTCGTGCTGGCTAAGTAAACAAGTGGGAGAAACTCCTTGAGTTGCTGTGCTAAAAGGAGTGCAATTATAGGAAAGGAGCAAGAGTGTAGACTTAAGCTGATGTATGCAAAGAGTAGATATATACTGTATCAACGAAAAGGAAATAAATAGTTAGCAGGCAAATATCGCCCACGAATGAAGAAGAGCCCCAGCTCTGCGTAACGTACAGTCAACTTAATTTCCCAAACTTCCCTTATTTCCGGTTTCATTTATAGCCCTCGCTCTCATTTGCCATTCATAGCAGGGACAACAACAGCGTCTCACACAAATCATAATAAAATAATACGGAAGAGGAATCTTCAGATATTTTTATCTTCCATTTGTAGTTCAACCACATTCAAGCTCACTTCAGACTTCCCTACACATCACAGGCAAATTGCCTCAGGATACTATCAAAAGCTCTAAGCTACTACTCATGTATCTACAATAATCTACATACTAACCTAGCAAATTGAATACAAATTTAAATCTCATCTATATCTGTCCTAATGTTAAACTCCACTCAATAGACATCCACTATTTCTTTTGCGCATGAGTCCCGCGAACTTCAGGCAGCAAAACTACATTGGGCGTAACAAATGTTAAAATTGGAAAGATATTTACCAAATAAATTTTTTTTGCTGAATAGGTGGAAATTTTTGGGGTTTCAGATGTAGTGGATGTCTATACTCTGCAAATATGGCTCTTCTGCTTCCACTCAGATTCATTGCTTTACCTTGCCTTCGCTCGCCTGAGTACTTCTTTGCATGCTCATCAAATGCAAACATCAAATTAACAAAGTACACATCCACCAAGCAACAATTTAGTGCAGCCTTGCGTCTCTCAACCTTCGCCCTAATAAATCCGAACAAATAATTAAAGAATAGCAAGATCCACAATTGCAACTAATAGCAATTAACAATAATACTCCATGATATTATAACTATTGTTTAATAAAGTTGAATTGAAGCGATCCAATTAGGTAAGTAATACATGGCAGTACCTAGAATATTACTACATGGTGAAATATGCCCATGTTTTAATAGTGATGAGGCCAAGGACAGCGGATATACACGAACAGTAGTAAATAATCAGAATAATATCATAATTAAATATTATCAACATTACCCGACTACCCACCCGCATATTAAATGTCATCATGTAGCAAAAAGTCAAGATGAAGAATACAACTTGGGACACGTGAGTGAGTTATCTAGTCACGTCACGTTGGTGTTTTTATTTTTAGTAGACATGATTTTAATATTTTAGATAGACAAGGTAAACTCTAATTACAAGTTGTGAACAAGTGTCACTACCGAGCAGCTGGATTTGTGGAGTGATGCCCTGCCTGTGTCCCCCTTATCTAATCTGCATTAAATAATCCTAATCTATTCACGATTATTATTTAGTTGGTGGATGTCTAGTGACTCACGGTGCAGAGTCTCTGCGTGTTGAACGTGGTCGTCATCTTCGGCTGCGGACTGGTAATGGATGCGTCCTCCCTTTCCTATCTCATCTGTCCATCAAATCCCATGGATAAAGATTTCATTGTTATTGCTTAGCAGGGTGATTGCCCCCAAAAACGGCTGATTTCCATTTCTCTGTCTCACAACTAACACTCTTTCTATTCTACGGAGGGAAGATAAATACTTTACAGAAAGTAGCGAGTGCAAGCAAACCGAAACAAATCCCAATTTATTATTCATCTCGTCGATTGATGCATAGCATGACAGTCCCTGACAACACTCTCGAGATCCAGATTATGAAACCATGGATCAATTCATGCTGTAAACGTCCTCTTATCAAAACACACAGCTCATTGTTCAAAAATATCAATATAGCTAGAACAAAGACACTATTCAGCAAGTTAAAGGACAAGAAGAGCAGAAATGATAATTAAAAATGTCCCGGTCCAAGCCAGATAAATAAACATTAAAGGAATATCTGTAATCCGTAAATATTTATTAAAAGGATTAGTGGATTAGTCATTATCATTGTCGTTTGTAAGTGTTGAGGACGTTTGTGTGGCCAGAAACGTATAAAAATGAAGACAAAGACAGTGCAATCAACTTCGAACTTAGCCAGAAGTCATTCTGATGCATTCAGTCTGTAACTGAAATATTTATTGAAAAGGAAGAAGATTTCCCATGTCCTCACGCACAAGTGCAACCATTCAATGCATTCAACCCAAATTCTTCGGCACAATAATAGCACACACACATACAAGCCCCTTCCTTCCTTCTTCTTCTGACAGAGCTCATCCTACATGCTCATCCTATTTATCATCTCACTATCTCTCCATCATATAAATACACACTCATTCTACATTTTATACAGATCAAACTCCTTCATTATTATTAGCAACCTGAACTACTACGTCAAGTAGTTAAGGTTGGTCTCACTTCCTACAGCTCCGCTTTGTATTTTCCCACTCCACCAGATACGAAATAGCTAGGGATCTGTAATGAAGGAAAATGTGTCAAGTTGATTGACATGGACATATAACCTCTCCTGAAGGCTCACAACCATTGAACATTTTCTAAATTTTCATCTGAGACGCTGTTGGACGTTTTTGATGCAAAAAGGGCTTTCGCGCCTTTTTATTTCTGTCACAATAAAGAGTCCGACACGTTTTTCTGCCTTTCAGATAAAAATTTTGAAAATGTTCGAGGGTTGTAGGCCTCGTGGATAGTTTACCTGTCGATGGCAACCAACTTGACACATTTTCATCAGGGTTGTATATTATCCACCTGAAGGCAATTGCATCCATCCACTGGATGAAATGGACGAAATTGGATAGTATAGACGTGGATGAAATCAGTACATAATAATAGCAATGCTAGCTTTTGCTAGAAAAATTTTGTGACAAAATTTAAGGAATAACTTTTATGGTCGCTTTAGCTATGATATTTGTGTATTTTTTTAAAGTTACTGACAAATATGAAATTAAATTAACGATTAACTTGCTAAAAATATAAAAAAGGGCATTAAATTAGGAAATTTTAGCCATCCACTATCCACCTGGACAAAATTGAGGTGGATGAAATCAATTTTGTCCAAATTATCCATCCACCTTATTTCGTCCACGACTACCCTGATTTTCATCCAAGATCCACCTAATTGCTATTTGGCTGAGTGGGAAAACACTCGGAGCGCTCACCGTCTTAATGCAACAGTATCATGTAAAGAAAAAGAGAGAGAGACGCTATTAGGTAAAAAGCTATCATTGAAAATCCTTCCGTTCCGCATCACATCATTGCTCCTCCGAATTTTTTCATTTCAAATGTTGTAATTGCATGCATAAAAATGTGTAGCAAGGAAGGAAGGAAGGGAATGGGTAAAGTTTCTTCCTCCTTGCTAATAATAGCTGATGATTGAGCTTTGAGCGCTTCCTGCCTCATTCATGAGCAAATGAGCAATTATGAGACACACAGAGAGAGAGAGAGAGAGAGAGAGATGTTATGTACACACTTGGCTCGAGATTGCCTTTTGACATTGGCTTTTCCACAATAACCAAAAGATTGGGACAGGTGCACGGGAGCATGAAAGTCGAAATTCCTCGTTTGTCAAAATAAGACAATTAGCCGAGATTATTATGTGCTCGGAGGAGAAGGAATTGAGGGAGGAAGGAATGAAAGACTGCCACGCTATTGACAACAATCCTTAAAACTCAAATCTCCTCACTCTTCTTCTTCTTCCTTGCACAGCAGTCCGCTGTCCGCTCTCTTTCTGTGTCTTTCTTTCGTGTGAGTACCGCTGAGTGAGTTTCCGTTCGACTTTGGAGTCGATTATAAATAGTCTCAAGTGAAAACAACACGTTTACGTCATCAAATTAACTTTCATTTCACACTAAAATGAAAAAGGACGAAATTGGCAAACAAGGAACAAATGACAGATGCTCTTTTGCACTTGAACATTTTCTTCGTCCGCTATTCCTGCAACGACTTATATTGTCAGTCCATCTTTGCATCTCTGCACCATTCTGGTGCGCTATAGACATCCACTATTTCTTTGCGCATGAGTCCCGCGAACTTCAAGCAGCAAATCCACATTGCGGCCTAACAAATGTACAAATTCCAAAGGAATTACGAGAAAACGTTTGATTTTGCTGAATAGCTGAAAATTTTTGGGATTTAAATGGCCCTAAAGTGTTTCAAAATTTTGACTCTGATTTTTAATCCAAAATTTGAATTTTTATGAGGCACAAAAGGAAAAATAGAAATTTTGTTGTTTCGGCCTAGGAAGAAGAGGCTTAGCCCCAACGCTGTTTTCCGTTCAGATGGTTTATGCCCTTTTGACCCTTCAATCTCACGGTAGCGTCTCAGATTAGTGGATTTCTGTATAGACAGAAAGAGGAGGAAAGAAGAGTCACTTAATCATCACGTAGAAGAGACAGACAGACTGTAGTTAAAAATTATATCGCTAAAAACTGAGCTAAGTATCTGTGTAGGGCATGCAACGTTAATTTCACAGAATTTATGGCCTCTCTCTCATCTCCTCGTCTCTTCCCCACTCAAAACTGCGAGATTAAAACAATTTCCAAACCAGCAGCACTCTCTGCCTTCGAAGAGGAGAGGGAATAACAATTGCAACATCTCTACATATCTGCAGCTCTATAGATTATTCTATTTCAGCAGCTATATCATAGTACACGGAGCAGAAGACGATTTTTGAAAAGCGAAGGAGTCGTTATAATGTTCTTACGCTGCTCGCCTGTCTGTCTCACTGACAAATGGCCAGAGATGAGCCAGAGATCATTGGGAGCAGAGACGAAAGGAGAGAAAAGCAAAGCAAAGATGAGAAAATAGATCAATTCAAATATTCAATCATCTCAACAGCAGCGTTTGAGGTGAATCACATCCAGGGATTGCTCTTAATTGGAAAAAATGGTTTTATCCACTTTCATTTTGCATATTGACCGGATGAAACAATATTTTTCCATTGTTTCATCCAATTGTGTCCAAATTGTCCAATGTGGATGGATAAAATTATAATTTTAACAGACACCTTTGATGATGTATTGTCTGGATGAAAATTAAAATTATTTTATCCATCCACAATGGACAATTTGGAGAAAATTGGATGAAACCATGTAAGCTATTATTATACTTCATCTGGACAATATGCAAAATAAAGGTAAATAAAACCCTTTTTGTCCAATTAAGGGCAACCCTCCATTTTATCCACGGCAACCGTTCTTTAAAAGTGCCGTAGCTATATAGACAAGGCCTAATAATAATGATTTATATATAGAATCTTCTTTTAATCCACTCTCTCTCTTTCTACCACTCACCGACCATCACTTGATATAGTTATCTACTCCAATAACGAATCCACAGCAGCAACTCCTTACAAATCAAAGATTCCTCATCAACACGTGCACAGAAATAAGTAAAATGTCATTGTTATCTGTTCCAGGTACGAATCATCCCTATATCTGCTAATAATAATTTAGTGCATGCATTATAGTGTTACTGAATAGAAAATTGTATTTAGTTGTCGATGAATTAATTTCTGAGTGGTGTGTTTAGCAAGGATATGAATAATGAATGTGATGAGGATGATAATGGCATGGTGTGCATATCGAGAGCACAAAGAGGGATTCCGTAGGGACACATCCACCTCATTGTGAAGCACATGAAAAATAAGAAAAATGCAAAGTTGTCTGTCTGTCGTGAGTGTCGTGAGTTTTTGGGAGGAAGAGAGTGGCGAGAGAGAGAGAGAGAGAGAGAGAGAGAGAGGCTGATGATGAAAGGAATTCGATGGGCTGTCAACTGCATCGGCTTTTGCTCTTCCTTTGTCAACACTTATCCATCCATCCATTCATCAGTCCCATCCCCGCTCTCTTTCTTACCAACTGCAAATGGCCAACTACTTAGCAAGACTTGACTTTTAATACCAAATTATATCAGCTACATTATTCTTTGAACTATTAAAATACACTCACAACGCTCACATCCCACAGTTTCACTGCCACACACCTCTCAGCCAACAACGCCATGTCCACGATCCCACAGCAAAATTACACTGATGTAACATTTCATATACTAATACACATAATAGCTCCTACCGACAAGCAGGGAACCCTTTTTGCTAATTTGCCTTTTGCTAATTTGCTTTTTGCTAATTTGCCTTTTGCTAATTTGCTTTTTGTTAATTTTGCATTTTGTAAAAAAATGAAGGAAACAAAAATTAAAAAAGTTTGCCTTTTGCATTTTTTCCTTTTTTATAGTGCAATAATTTACAAGGTAAAAATAAAAAAACTTGACATCTTA
>JABASI010006029.1:0-11408 GCA_019776505.1 Tomocerus nigrus
GGCACTTTTCGCTACATTGATCCGTTTTCGAGTAATTTGCGGGAAAAGTTTTGACCTCTGAACTTTGCCCACTGATTACTCGAAAACGGATAAATATAGCGAAAAATGCCCCTAGTGAGCTTCGAAAGCTCTTTCAGAGACCTTTCGAGTGATGTACTTTGTGGGCATGGTTATCAGGAAATGTTCAAAAAAGGAGTCCAAAAAAGGAGTATTAAGAAACTCGTCTATTAGGTATAATAATATGTATTGCATGTGTGCATAGTATTGCCTAAAAAAGCCTTTCTAAATAGTCTACATCGATGGATAAAAGTTTGTATTTTGGATGCATAGTGCATTTATCTTTGTCATAATGTCGTAGTATTTATATGTTTATATGCACACATACCTTCTTCTGATTAAGTAAGTGTGAACTGTAAACGTTAACCAATAACACTAGAGAGGGATTTGTAGAGGTATATAAATATCATATTATACTATACTAGGCAATGCATGTTAGTTAGGCATCTTTGTGTTAAAGAGAGGCGATGAAGAGACCGATTCATATTTGAATTATTGACTTTAAAATGTAAAAGAGACCCTTTTTCGAATCGTATCTCCTCTTAAACAACTCGTCTTATCGGAAATCTGAAATGCCCGAAATGTTAGTAAAGTTACTATCTGCAATCCCCACACAAAGAATTTTGATTGTGTACTTCGTTTGAATGTTATGATTTCGACAAGAAAAGCTTTCCACAAAAGAGGAAAATAGCAACTACCCATATACTAAGAAAGTGCCTAAAAGTTTGATTGATCATATACTTATCTTTGTCTATGGCAACTACCGAATGATGTAAGATCAAAAAATTATTTAAAGCATTTAAATCTCTTGCAGGTACAGAGACCGAGGAAATTTTTGTATTGCAACAACGACTGAAAACACACCCCGTCTAAACACTTGTAAAAACATTACATTTTAAATAATAATTTTCAATTACATCGTTCATAAATATTTTACAAGGATAGGATGGAATCTAGGCAATGTAGCTAGCTTGCTGCTGTTTATTACATGACCAATCATTGATTTTATATAATTTCATTACCAATTTTTAATAACGAATATTTTATGTAATGAAACAGCAGATAATCCTAAGCCGAAGCCAAGCATCACAGAAAGTGAGCCTGCCGACTCTGTACCCTTTTTATCATCTACAAATATCGTTTTAATCGTTTGCGCAGTCGTTATCTCGATACTAAGCTTTTTAGCAGTCTATGCTGTCTTCCGGTGGAAAAAGGGTAAAATATCAAGCTGCAATCAAATACGTTTATTTTTTACTCTACTTTTACTCTACTTACTTTTACTTTATTTAGTTAAATGATGATTATTATGTGTTACCACTTTACCAGTAGAGTCCATCAGAGGGGGGAACAGTAGCAAACGTCGGTCAGAGGCAAATAAGAGAAGAGACTCAGAAAAAATTGGATTAACCTCAAATTCTGCTCACTACGATGGACCTTCAGAGGATTTCGAAGCATCTGCACCGGTTGAAGAGGAATATCGCCAACCTCCTTATAATTACAATATTTCTGGGGACATTTTATCCCCAAATGGCACCAGGAAGAAGTCTGAAAGTCGTAAGCAGAAAGCTCTGCCATTTAATCATGGCAATGCAAGGTATTCGACTATTTCGTAAAAGGAAACAAATTATTGTGAAATGACTCTTTATCGTTTCTCGTAGTTATTGATGAGAATTAGTCTAATTTTTGCAATAAAGAAATAAATAGTACTACACATTAAGATAGGACTTATTTTTACATTTAACTTTAACAATAATATTATGTTATTGGTGTTTTGTGTTTCTTAGTGGGAATTGGGTGGTCCATCCTGCCCCGTATGGGAATCATCCTTTTGGAAACCCAAATGACAATGCATTAAACAATCCTGAACCTTTCCCCGAGCAGGCTGACGATGGGCAAGTAAATGAACATATTCAAAAGTAAGTATATAAATTAAATTTAAATATAATGCATTATTAGCGAAATACATCAAAAAATCATCATGTATATAGTTGACATGCAGCAGATAAATAATTTTAATTGATTTTTGAGCAGTGGTGCGGTGGTTCCTCCAGTGGAAGACGCATTGGTGATGGAAGGAGGAGATATACCCGATTATCCTGGTCCAAATGAAGATATTTCTGGAAACGCTAATGAAGGAATCCAACAACCGCCACCACAGGAAGGAGTCCTGCTACAATTCCGAATTCGGTTTTCAGCTTTTCTCAACCGCTTTACAAATGATCCTCGGCCAGAGCAAACTGTGAACCTGAGTGAAACGCCAGCGTGGTTGCACACCCTGCAAATGAATGTCATGAATCCGATAACTAATTCGAATACTAGTTTGGACAGCGGAATCAGTTCCAGTGCCGGTGAGGCTGCTATTGTTCCTAGCTCGGAAACTTCATACGTCGAAGCTGTGCAAGCCTTGGAAAATAATGAAGCGGTTATGATGGAAGAACAGGAAGACGTATGAAGGCGCATGAAAAATGAAGAATCTGCATTTTCGCCGAAGTAAAGTAAGTATTTTTTTAAATAGCGTTTTGAATATTTTCTTTTAAAAAGTCGAGGCGCGAGGGCGTTTGTCCAATCCCTATTATTTATATTTATCATTATGAATTCCTTATTTGTTACTCATTTTCTTTATACCGTGTGCTTGTGTAGTTAAGACGTTTTTGGACAGAATGAATACCATCTTTCGGACCTTACAGATCTTGGGATCCTCGTTTCCTTTTCAAATTAGATAATCGCAATAATCAGAATAGAAGAGAATCAAGAATAGTATTCCGGTATTAGTTTAAAGGTGCGGAGTGTAGAAGCAGGAAGGTAATGGTGCGTATACATATGTGTAGCGAGTGTAGAAATGTATGTTCATGGAGGGAATTGATATGTAAAGATTATTGGTGTTGGTTTTGTATTACAAAGATCTCCAATTCTTGTCATGTAACGTTAAAAATATATTAGCCTTAACTTTAGTTAGATAGCAAAACGTAAAATCGTAATAGAACAGTTAAAAGAGGGCTTCACATGTCAATTTGTATTATAGTTTATTTTTAGTTCGAGAAGTTCGTAGTAGTCAAACAATCAATTTGCTCAAAATATTTGAGACTCAAATTCATATATCCGCCGCTGCTTTTTGCATGAAATTCGATGACATTTACCCTCCCTGCTATTACTCGCAATAAGATATACCTGATTAAAACGAAACTTTTAAAATACTCTGTCAAAACTGAAGTAAATGCCTAAACGGTGAAATAAGTATTATTTTAACCTCGGTTATGCTCTGGCTCGTAAGTAATGATTTTACAAGTCGTACATCACATTGATGAAACTGAATTTCTCATGATCATCAGACATTATATTTCGCGACGATGATGTGTATTGACTATTGTAACGTGTTAATTAAATACTAATAAATCTGCAACTACAGGGAAGCTGATGAGATCCTGTAGTCACATCACTTACCCAGCATACGAGGAATACAACCTGTAAACTGCGGATTTATCTGTTTGGTGACAACAAGTTATGTATAGAGTGGAAAAATGTAATTTATGTTTATAAAATATTACTATATATGTTATGTTTATAAAATACTACTATATATATTATGTTTAGGAGTACCATCACAACTTTAATTATTATTCTACTTAACAAACTATTAGTAACGTTTCTCTCATGCCAATCATTCCTGATATTGTTTGATAAAGTGTCCGCCCGCATCCTTTGTATTGTTATGTATTTATTTTGCGATTGATAATTAATGCATAATAATTTATTATTATGATATGCACTTGTGATTATGCTGTTGTCGCCTTTTTCACAAAAAACTGAACATTATTACTTATTGTTAGATATTAATTAAAGTTGCAAACGATTTATTGTATGTAACAATATAATATTATTATGCTATGCATGTATAATGCATAATATGTTAACTATATTATGTATGGAACTGTAGGACTACGGAATCGTAAATTTCTGTGTTGTTTTGATTATACTTTATGTGATTATTTAGTAAAGTTAAGATTTTATTTAGTCACTTAGTTATGGAAATTATGGTTAAAAGAAGGTTTGTCACTCAGCAGCCAGCACTAAATGCATTTATTGATTTCCTGTTCGTCTTTCATGAGGAAAAATCGAAATATAATTTTAGCTATATGGGCTGACTTATATTTTACCTCTATGTATTCGTAGTTATTACATAAAACAAAACGGTATGGTACAAGACTGTACAATTGAGAAAAGTGTTCATACTCCTGAAATCTTTTTTCATTTATTATAATATAATTGTATTTTGGGGTCATGCTGCATGGCTGCTAAGAGTTCGAAGCAGTTCCTCGTTAAAATGACATTATTGGAATAAGAAATTTCAGGGGACAACACTCTTCCATCTTCCATGTTAAACATATTTGTGTCACAGAACGTGTGCATAGATCGGACGAGTCTACTCAACGTAGTCCTAGGGCACATGGAATTCCAAATTTTATTAGAACTGATTTAACAAAATGAAATAAAATGGCACTTAGAGCAATAATATTGAATAAAATCTAGGTAACTAGAGAAAACTTGAGATTTCAGGAAATCTATGTGGCCGAGGACATATAAACTCGTCCGTGTATAAACGCAAATATCTGTGACATACTAATCATTATCATTTTACAATCCTGTAGCATTTTTGATACTGGTAGCATTAGTCTAATTGCTAGGAGTTTTGTGAATCTAAATGGTTTTATTGATGAATATGTTTATAGTTCTCTGATTTCTGCTGCTCATGTTCATTACAGAGATTAGAATCATTGTGTAATATGCAAAGTTAGTCATTACATGAAAGTTCCAGTGTAACTATCTACATTTTTTTTTGTATTTTGATAATAATTAAATAAATAAATAAGTACCATATCTTCATTTTACTATTACTAAACAGTCTTAAATGACATGACTGCTGGAATTGTTGAAAAATGAAATCGTAATAAACACAACGATTATTACATGAGTTTATGAAGTTAATAATGTTACTTGAGCACTGCACGGCCGCATGAATTGAAGAGGAAATGTTTTATATTCGCATTTAGTAATCATTCCTATTCATAACTAATTACGAATACGTTGGCAGTGGGATTATGGTAATCGAGCGTACATATTTTAATACAGAATAGGCCACAAACTCCAACAGTGCAATGTAATAAACAATACTAAACTTTGAATAGAAAGGTGATTTGATTAGATTACCAATGACCTGCTATGATTAGCCTAATTACTTACTCGCCATTTTTCAATTTTGTATTGCAAAAGTTATCGCTAACTCTCACTCCTAACTCGATATAAAATGAAGGATTATTTTGGAAGTTATTATTTTTATGTGGGTATAAGGTAAAGATCTACAAGTGGTTCTGATTGTTCACTGTTTCATTTTACTGTCTCTATTAAGCCGGCTTAAAATGTAGGAAGTCAATAAAAATGCAGATACCTACCTAATATTTACATATACCTACACATAATATACCTATACCACTGAACATGTGCGATTGAGCATCTCACTCGTGTTTTAATGACATGATAAATAGTGATGAATAAAACCTAAGGTTAAGCTATGATCATGAAGTGGTATATCATAAATAACATTCATTGTGGTAAATTTGGTACAAAAAGTCGTGATCCTTTGACTTGTTTTTAGCAAATAAAGAGTGGGAAGTGATGTTAATGGTAATGCATGCATACTTAATACTTGGGTTATGTAAGTGGACTGTAATATCTATGATATAACCCATTTAAAGGTTAATCATGTTTTTATACACATAATATTATACGTAATATGTATAAACGGCTGTGATGTGGAGATGGTCATTCATATCATCATATCCTAGGTATTTTTAGTACTTATTGGCCATTACATCTGGCCATCCATTACATCTGGCCATTACTGAATTGATACCATTTTGGTTTTCCAACCAATTGCATTTGAACATAATTTACAATGCTTCTGACATTCTTTACAAGAGAGGTCACAGTTCACACACATCATATAAAAATGAGTGTGAAAGAATCTCCTCGTGTTAAGTCAACAAAAAGTGCAAAGAACGATTAAAAATACACCACCATTCGAGTCGCCTTGTAAAAGTAATATGAATTAGCTCATGCATTAATACTGTTATCAAATTCATAATAAATAACAGTTTATGCCCAAACATTTTTAATTTAGGGAACTATCACATACATCACCTCATCCATGCGGCTGGCAATAGGCAGCTGTGTATCACTGTGATTCAATATTTGTATTAGGTTGTGTTTTGTATTTGTATGTAAAAGAGCTTTGATTTTATCCATCTCACTCATATTCACACCCACCCACATATTTACATTACATCGATAATTCTTCCTCATGTCCAAAAATATAAATTAGTACAATAATGCATTGCATGTTACAGACTACACAGTTACAGATTTATCATTGGTTGATGTAATATGCACATAGTAAGTACTATTTATTATAGGAAATGCTTCCATAATAAGTAAAGCACAACAAGAATCTATTTTGTTGATATTCTCCTTTAATATCAAAATATCACAACATTAACAAGATAAAACCAGTCGTTCGAGAATGTAAACATTTTTTATGTCTTTACATTTATATGTTTGTTTCTATGTTCTCGTTTTCCTGAAGTTTTAACCTTTTATGCATACCTAATTCTGCATGGAGTATAAAATGTCGGTTACAACTTCTTTGTCCATCCATTTGGTTTGGAAGGAATACCTAACTAGTCGTCCCTAATATTCCTCTTAAAATAGTAAGAATCCCTGGATTTATGAGAAATTGACAGTTAGTAATAATAAAGGAGTAAGTATATATATCGATCCAACGAAAAAGCCTACAATAAGTTGTTCCTGTTAAGACTGCTGACACTTCTGATCAAGCTTTAAAATGGTAAGATACAAAGTACCTACCTAGAAATTGTAGTATTGTTACTGTACTATAATATTATGTATGTATACTTGTACCTATTTAAAATTCAATTGTGTCATTTCAAAGTTTCTTTGGATGTAAAATATAGTATAGTACGTAGATTCAATGGTTATAAAATTTAATATCGGATAGCGAGAGATACCTATATAGACTAGTAATGGGGATTTGGTTTTAACTTTCAGGCTGACCAAAGACCATCAGTTCCAATTCCAACATCAGGTAAGTTTGCTTTTGTAGAAAAATCCAATAATGCTATTCTTAAGTGGTACCTAAACTGATTGAATTCCTTTAACAACTTAGCTATGCCAGTGGCTGCACCCCAAAGTGCTAAGCAGTACCACTGGTGGTACGACTCTCGTGTGGCAGGGGTAAGAAATTCCCCTCCCTCTAATATGGCTTCTTCTCCTCCAATAACTTACGGTGGCCTCTCTCAGTCTCCAGCGACTGCGGCAGGTAATCTATGCAAAATTATTGGTTGTCGGGATTAATATTACATGCATTCTCATGCATACGCACACAGATACTTTGTGTTTACTTTCTTGCATTATTCATCATGGATAGACAAGTTCTTTAAGGTCCTCCATTTTGTCTAAATACAATGGGGTCCTCGTGGGATCTCATAGGACTTCGAATGTATTTAAAAACATGGTCGATCTTAAGAAACTCGTCTATAATCAAATGTTTCCTGTACACCTATAGGAATCGCTGCCACAGGCATTCCTGTTGTTACGAGAGTTAGAAAAGACAGTCTCAGAAATATGGTTCATTTATGCGACTTCGCCACTCCATGAACATCTTTTCTTCTTATCAAAACAGCATGAACATGAAAATCGTCTTTGTAATTTTTACTTTACATTTTAGCAATTTGTTTATTATAATCATAAGCTAGGAAAATTAAATATTATAACAAAATCGTTTTCCTGCAACGTAGATAAATGACTTATTGAAATTATTGTAAATTGATCATTCATTCAAAACACGCAGATTACTTTTTAGTTCAGCAATAAAAATGTGGTACAATGAAATGATGCATTTACTAGTAATTGCTCTATTATTTACGTAGGAAAATGATAAAAATTACTAACATCTATCTGCAGTAAAAAAACTGAAGCATTGTCAAGTGTTAATTATTGAACAGCTGCTGCTCACTTGATAGATCAATACATATATATAATAAAGCAATTTTATATTACTAAATTCAAATATTTGTTGAAACCAATAAAATCATTACAGAATATGATGGAATACCTTACGATTTACTTTTCTCAATTGCATTGCGCTCTATTCATTGTGATCATACTTAGGTAGCAAGCAGTAGCAACATTTCAAGATTTCAACGTACTGCTCCATTTATTTACTGGTTCTTTGCATATTATAAAGCGATTTGGTTCTGTTGTACGGAGGAATAAACATATTTATTTTTACCGGTAAAGGTACAAAGATATTGTGTCGACAGCAAATCAAAATCCGACGTGGAATTACCTTCGGAGTCTATTTTTGCAATTTAGCACACAAGCAGATACCACTCATATAATGCATATTTCAATTCTCAACTAAGCTTATTATTATTATGTATGTAAGCTTTTGGCTACCATTAGTGTGGTTGTTGTATGCTTCAACTTAATCGAATGTACAGAAATGTACTTTGCGACAGAGTACATAGAGATGTTCAAAGATTAAGTCTTGTTTACTTGCGTGCATGCAAACCTTACGTAATGTTATTGTGGAAGTATGCAATGCTACATAGAAATGCAATGCAAATGCAATCGGTGCTTAGTCAGCTAACGAGAACAAGACGCTTTCTTTCTTCATCATATAGATTCTATATTTAGAGCCCAACCAAAACAAAGTAGTCTACAAAAATAATAGTAAAGCTGAATGTCCTTCTTTTTGCATAGACAGGCACAGAGTGCCGAATAAGCGTTTGTAATACAAAGGCTACTCAATAAGCATATGAGGACAATGTACCACAAGTACATACTAACTGGGAGCAATTACACAAGTTGTAGTGCGAAGTCCCAAGTCCTACAATGTGCTTTTAGCACATAATTTTTTTAATGACAACTATATAGATTGCATATAGTAGAAAAGGTAATGTGGCATACGTAAGTATTGTATACTGAAATAACTATTCTTGTATTCATTGAGTGCCAATGCCAGGCAGATGTAAACTGTCGTTTACTATGGAGTTAGTTCAAAACGAAACATGTTTGTAATGTATTCGTATTAAGTTTCATATTGAGTATGCTTAATCTATTTTTCACTGAGTAATAATAATAATATATTCGCATAGAATTGAGCTAGAACTGGCTAATATTGTGAACACATTTAGCAAAAATTCTAACAGAGCTACAAATAAGCATTATTCTATCAAGTGGCTATGTGTGTTTGTTGTAAAGCGTAGTAGAAGTATCTCCGTTTCTCATTTCTTCATATAGAATGGCATTCCTATAGTTGGGTAGCATGTATAGCTGTGTGGATTCGTAAGCAAGAGCTGTATCCAACCAACTATCGATTGCCTCTGCTGGAAGGACGAGTAGGACAAACGAACTGCGTATTTTGTAGTACGAGTTTTGTGAGGTAAACAAGCTCCCCGGTTCCAATTCTAATTCAATCTACTCAGTCAGTCAAAGTCTGTGGCACACTGGCACAATACATAGGAAGAGATAGCTGTGAGAGCATAGCCAACCAGCCTCCAATCCAATCGTCAGTCTTACAAATCCCAACTCGACTCACATCACACATCACTTCACTATCAGACCCAGTGTTATCTCAGCCTCTCGTTAAACAACATTAAAGGGTTAATTTTCGTTGAACTCCCCAATCACGTTTATGCTCTGTGCATAATTATTCAGTTTTCTCAAACTGTCATCTCAAATACTACTCAAGCAAGCCATTTAAAGTCTTATTTGCTCTTCTGGGCTTATACGTGCACAAAATCATACAATAGTGCTACACACTACACACACTACAATACAGCACAGCACAAAACAACACACAATAGTACAGCTGTTTCGCGTACATACTTACTACATACTATTTGTGTAAGGCTACTAAACTAAAATCTTAACATGGTAATTCTATTGCTCTATAAAACTCAGCTCGCCTCTTCTTTTCTCCTTTATATTCAATCTGTCTGCATGATCATTAAGAAAGCTCTCATTATTATTCCGAAACTAAATAGATACTAATTTTTTATTTACAGTTCGACAACATTCCCAGCACCAAGCCAAGTAAGTATATACTTAATAGTATCTATTTTTTATGCTACCGATTTGTAGTTAAATGTATTTATATCTCCTATAAATGTGTAGTAAGTAGTATGTTGACATTTTATTTTAGAATCCAATAAGGAAACTATTGAATGTAATTTTGATGATAATGGCAATTAGTAACATAGTTGTCTTAAACTATTTTTAGTACCAATGGATATCAAACAAAATAACACAGGGGCATCAACTCCTCACTGGTGCTACGATACGAAAACTGCCGGAGGAGTCCGCAATTCTCGATCAATGAGTTTCTCATCGCCTTCCTCCTCATACTTGTCCCAGTCACCGGCGTTTGGAGGTGAGATTTTTGTCCATTTCTTTCCAAACGTACAACTCGTGTATTTCCATAGGTAGGATTTTTATGGTCTTGATGTAAATATGTCAGGGAGTCTTGGAAGTGGGGGTAACATGGCTGCTGCTATGGCCGGCCCTGCTAAAAGGCGAAACAGTCTTAAGAACATGGTACATCTCTGCGATTTCGCAACTCCTTAGAGCTGAGAAAACAAGCACTTCGCTGTACAATCGTGGAAATGGAATATAACACAACAAATACTTACACTGATATAACAAAATAGATTTATATACTTAGCATTTGTTATCTACATTTGCATAAACGTTTGTATGTATAATATCGTACCTACCTACCCATAACCATTAAGCATAGATATTTCGAGACTATTATTATCTGATGAAATGTTTTAGTTTATCTAAAGTAATAAGTAAGTTACCTACTAGTCAAAATACTTCCGTTATAATTGCGTCAATTCACTTTGGACATTTATATGAATGAATACCGTCTCCCTTTAGTATATTCATGTGATTAGGAAAATGAATGAAGTCTCTACAGAAAATAATTAATCTATCCCAGAAACTGACTATCTGATTTATAATAGCATAAACTGATATACTATTAATAAACTGCATTATCATATAGAGGATGTTAAGAATTAAGTAGAAGTGGGAACCCATAGGAATTGACCTCGTCCCGACCCGTATGACTGTAAGATACATAACGGAATGTAATGATGTAAATAAGTGTATTATATTCGAGAACAGTTTGATATTATTAAAAAATTATATGCCTAGGTGTATATCTAATCTACTGCTCTTCTATCAAATCCGAGATCAGATCTAACTGTAGT
>JABASI010006030.1:0-11408 GCA_019776505.1 Tomocerus nigrus
ACTGGCTAAAAGTGTAATAGTTGTATTAGGAGTAACCGTGTAGCAAAGAGAAATAATCTTTTTCTGGTTCCAGAAGTAAGACATGTGGAAAACAAAGTGGAGGCTATAAAAAACACTTAATGGCCCTCCAATAATTACGGCCATAAAACATCGGTTTATCTTCCACTTGTATCATTTAAATGTTTATTTCAATTGAAGTTCAGTCTTGTGGTCGGGTCGTCGTCGGCTCTCAGTTCTCCGATCTTGTCTATACGTAGCCTGCCCTACTATAAACTATTATAAAGTTAGAGACGACAGCCGAGCGTAAGTACACAAAGGGATATTAGGCAAAAACAAAAGAGACCTTAGTAGGACAGAGAGTTACATTACATTGAATGCTGTGGAATGATAGTGCCGAGTGATCTGCCACTGTATCCGTGTCTCAATCAATCAGCAGCAATCCCTTTGCACTCTTCCGATGAATTGGCAAAGGCAACACTAACCATTCAACCGGGGAAACCAACTAACACGGGAAACGGGCCGAACAGGGAACGTTGAACGACAATTCTTTTCCCTATATTCCTTTTCCACGAATTCTAATGCCACTATCTACGTTATAAATGTACTTATTATACTGCTATAGCATTTACTCATGTAGTTCGACAGTCTTATTGCTTCCTACTACAAATACAACCTTAATAGATGTGTATATGTGTGCATCCTTATAGAGCAGAGAATGGTGGAGATACGAAAGAAGATTCTAAATTCTTTGGCATTGTAGTCATAGTTAAGGCCAGAAACTTCCTTCCTTTACTTCCTTTCCGTATATTTCTCAAGGCAATTCAAGTCAAGCCAAGTCAGACAGACAGACAGAAAGACAGGACAGAGTAGAGTTGAGTTGCCCTGAAATTACTTAGATTACATGTATGAATGTCGAGTGCGGCTTTTCCTCTTCCTCTTCCACTGAGATATATGCATCTTCCTACATTTGTGTGTAGCTCCTATCTGTTTCAGCATTCAGAAATAGACAACACAGCACAGCTTATACTACACACTAGCATCATTCTTTGTTTATTTATGCGTATAAGTTAGCATAGCGAATCTCGTCCTATAGAGATTGGATGGGATGTGCCATTTCTCTCCTTGCTTCTGTTTGCCATGCTTTTTCTGGATATTACTATGTGTTGCGTGTGATGGAAATGTGAGTGACAGAGTGGTTTCTCTTGCTTTGCATCTTCCCGACGAGATTTTTGGATTTCCGGATTTCGTTACACTGCATAATATAATATGAGCATAGTTTTCTAATAGCTAGCTAGCCAAGGTTTATCCTCATAGGCGGCTTATTGTAAGTACGTCGAGTAACATTTTTGAGCCGGTTATGGAAATCAGGAGGTTTAGCTCCTGAGCAACACAATGTAGATTTTTCACAAAAATATTGAGAAATTGCCTTCCTTCCTCGGTGACACTTGTGCATTTGTTAGCGTGTCTTTTGCACTCCATTCCCATTTGTACTGATTTCATGCTTTAACCCTTCTGGTTCGGCTCTCCTACTTCAATCTATGTGTTTCTTCTGCATTCAGATCATACTAAACTACTAGAGCAGACCAAAAACTTAACTCTCTTGACTAACATTCACTGCGTTGTCACTCACTCTCTCATAAGAATACAAATTTCCTCTGGAATATAATAAAACACTCTTGTGTTCCATTGCATTACTTTAGTGACTGGAGTTTAGTCTGACTACTATACAAAATGCAATACACTCACTTAAAAATAATGCTAACAACCTCTCTATATAGAGAGAGAAGTACTTTTTATAAATGGTCTCAACAAATGTTATCATATTATAAAATCTAATGTAACACTTATAGTAGACAATATTAAGCCGATTGCCTTTCTATGTCCTAACATTTATATCTATGCTGCACAATGCACTTACACTAACAAACAATAATCTAGCAATGCTTTGTTACAAAAGACTTTTCTTTAAGCCAATTCTTTTTCAAGCTCAAAATATCGGTATATATTTTGGAATAGGGGTGGCTGTACACTTTTAAAATGACTATGCATACGTTTGAAACAGTCACAGTCACTAAGGAGGATAGTAGAGAAAAGAAGACAGCAAAGGGACACAGGAAACTTACATAAAATATATGCACTTCACTTTGCAAACTTAGTTTTTGTAGGACATGAGAAAATCTTCTATCTATGCAAAGTACACAATGGCTACACATGTTCATTTCTCTATTTGTGTTTATGTTTGCCAAGCAGAAAAAATAGTCACACTAACAGAAGAAAGCTACTGGAGGTACTTGCACTACTTACTTAACCTAAGTAGTCCGTACATATTCACTCTTGTGGATCCTTCCTAACTAAATCAAATGATATAACACTAAAATTATATAGTCTACCAATAAGCATATAGTTTTACCTTAGCTGCATATGTGTCACCATATTGCATCTGCTACCTTGTTCCTAGGGCCAATCGTTACACGCTCTTAGAACCTTTCATGAATTTTATTCGAAGATCTTATACATATAGTTTGGTTGTTTTCTATTGAACTAAGGGAACATGTATGTATAGATGTTAGTTTTTGTCTATCGTTACCGTGTGCATGTAAATATCTGCCTTTCTCCATCCCCAACCAACAAACTTGGCTCAGTTAAAGCCAAAGCAAACATTTTACATTGTTACGATAAGTAGTGATGGTGGCAGGTGGATTCCATAGCCTTGACTTGTACCTTTAAACTAAATCTAAAGCTTTCTCTTACACGTGCATTTGACTCAAATGGAAGAAGTCAACTTAGTTCCCCTAAGCAGACTACTATTACACTCTACGTTTACTGTTTACCTACTTAGCTTCCTACTTTCTCACTGAATTACAGACCTACCTAGTTTTGACTCTTTTTTACTTTCTCTATAATGTCATCCGTAGAGACGTATTGGACTTTTGCAAATTCCACGCAGTAAACTAACGCATTACATTTCATATGTGTATTTATATCTTGTGTTTGTTCTATATTTTACAAAAAGATAAATTACCTCCCAAGTAAACTTTTCGCTCAACTACCTAATATTCTTTATGTCCATTTGCCTTTGTGTTTACTATTCTCCATTGGCAAACTAGCTTGAAACATTTTGTTTCCTACATAAAAGAACATCGCTCAGCCTAAGTGTTATTTATTTATGCGTTTCTGTCCTCTTTTATGAAGTCAAACTTTTAATACACTTTAAAAAAGCTATTAGCTAAATTGATTCTGTAAATTCAGTAAATCTATTTTAGTTGTTTGTATGCCCCCATGAAATAGCCAAACTGATTTATTGTACCTGTTTTATTAGTTTACTGCACTGTACTAGTTTGTAGGTCATTGAAAGCGAAATTGGGAAAAGTTGCACATATTTTCGGTATATAAAATCGAGAAAAGGCAGAGGAAATTATAATTTTTTTTTCCTTTCCGTTTCCTATATATCTGTAGATATAAATATCCAAAAATAGAAATTCACATAGCTGATACGTTTAAGAATATACAGTGGGAATATATTGTAAGAATGTGTGTGATATGAGGAAAATGTTGCCAACAGTCATTCGCCGAGTCGCTGAAAGTAGAAAATCGAAAAAGTAATGGAAGAAATTCGTGCCAGTATCGCGATCACATATCACATCAGACGCAATTCATTCTGTTTGCATATCTGTTCTGGAATGTCCATCTCATTTTTTACGTTCAGATTGGGACTACAGGTCTATTTTTCAATGGAGGTCTAAGATTTATGTTCCATTGTTCTCAATATACTTACCTATCTCTGTATGTGCACTATAATATATCTACATTTTAGTCGTAGGAAATTTTGCTTCGAGTCCCTGAGTGTATTTTCCTTTCCTCCTTTCGGCAAAAACTGTGTTAGGCTTTGCAACGGAAAAGTGAGTTTGAAAGTTGTTTTGTAAAGTAGGTAGAGTAATGCATAAATATTTTGCATAGCCAAGTAGATCAGGATCAGGAAAATGGAAAAGAAGAATGCTTACACACATGGAGCAATAATGTTGATGTGATGCAAAGTTAGTTGTGAGAAGAGGAGCCTTATTTGGGCTGCTCCTAGTAGTAATACTTAGCCATTCCCTTGTTGTTAGAACAGATGATGCGATTATCCTTATTACATGGCTACTGTAAAATGTGTCTATGTATATTTGTATACTCTTCGGCTTATCTGATTTTATCATGCTAGAGGAATGTATGTAGGTAGTTACTACTTAAATATTGGGTAGTTTAGAGAAGGCACATGTTATGCATAGATGTTAGTTAGGCTAGCACATTTCTACGGTAAGTACCTCCTGGAAGTAAGTAGGTAGCCGAACCAGCTTACGTTAGCTACTACTAAAAGAAAGCCGAGTTATCTACTAGGAAGCGAACGTAGGCTAAAGAATCGAATATGGACGATGAAGAAGAATTCTTTGCAAGTGGAACACTCAGATTGGATATTAGGTATTGATCTCTGTGTTTCTTTTCTACGGCTTCCCTTTTATCTCTCCTTTTCTTATAGCCACCTACGACTGTCTATACAAGAACTACTACTCCAAATCCAGACAGAATAACAAGGAAAAGAATCTGGCAAGTTAAGCTTCTTCTGGTTTGGTTTTGGTTGAGTTGTACATACATATAGGTACAGAGTAGTTGAGTTGAACAAGGAGTTTGTGGGAAAAGGTACTTTGGAGAAAGAATGGCAAGAAGAGCTACAAATTCAACGGAGATGGTGAAATTGTTACAGTCAAGTAACGTAACAAGTTTTCTTTGGAATTGAACTTCTTTGCTTTCTTTTAACGCTTGTCTTCTTTTCCTCTAGCCAGTCTTTCCACGTCAATATCTCCAACTTCCTATTTATTTAGCCTGTATTCTGTATAGATAAATTATCTACCTTTGCTCTAGCTCACAGGTTAACTATGAGCTTTCAATTCACTTCACTAGTAGCTACATCAAGGTTATGTGCAGTTTTCGTTTATCCTACAAAATATCCTTGCAAAATTTACATATATTGAACATTTCTATTATGTAGGTACAAATACATTGACAACAGATTCTTGCATGATGCCTTTAAAATTGAGAACAGTACATCCTACACGTAGAAAATTCCTTTAGTGCATACAAACATACATTCTATACGGGCAATCAGGTAAAACACCAGGCTGTCGTGTCACATTAGGATACTATGCTATTTAGTTTTTATGGTATCTCATATGCAGCATATAATATCTGCACTATATATCTATGTAACTATTAGAATTTATTACATGCAGCAGTATTTATTTATACTTTATACTGTGTAACGTATCCCATAATCTCATGTACACTATAAAGTTCTAAAAACATTTATTTTATATAAATACTCACACACGTATGCATACGAATAGTAATATGAATAAGGGTAAAGTAGTTCGAGGACAATGCAATTCATATGTGCATACTGTGTACAAAACTTTTAGAAGGGGTAGTAACATAAGGTAGCTACTATATGAATATGATGAAGCCGGATCCATTCGTCCTACTAGTGATTGGATAAGGAGATGGAAGAGCAAGTTGTATTTATATGGGGAAGTTGGAAGGGTAGGACGGAATGTGTGATGTGGTGGAGGTGCACGGTGCTATGAGCAAGGTGATTTGAATATGATAGTTCATTCTGTGTGAAAATATTGGCGTGCCAAAATAGTGTGACACTCAATCTTTTACGAAGCTATCCCAAGGGCTATATATACATAGAAATTCAACTGCTCATCGCCTTGCTCATCTGGAAAGGACTTGGGCTGGCTGCATGTGAAATGAATGTAAATCTCTCATTGAGAAGTAACCTATTTCATTTCTTTGTCCTTTGAGAAAGAATAGGAGAGGTTAGATAAAGGGAATAGCAAACCAGCAAAGAAAGTTAATGCAAAGTAGAATCTTTACAAAATGCATAATACAGAGTATGTAATGGTAGAGTGAGCGATATGAAATTGAAAGTACACTATGGCTCTTCTGCCAGAACTAAACTACCGACATGATTCCAAAAAAGTAATAGTTATCTTAGTCAAAGACACTAAATAAATATCTAGATAACTTTTCCTTCGCTAACTCCATGCATCATGTCCCTCATAGAATTCTTTGATCTTGGTTTGATACGTCTCAATTCAATATTCACCTCCTTTTTCAATACTAAGTAATACACATAGCTATCAAACCAATACAATGCTTTAATAAATATGTTCTTCAGACTTTGGATGACGGAATTGTCTGCTCTCATTTTCACTTCAGACATATGCGCACTTATTGTTCTTTGGAAACGTAGGTACCTACTGGAGCTCTATGTTTAGTAAGCATATTCATATCAAAATGTCTCACTATAACCTCTGTGCAATGCTCGTAATAAAATATCCATGGATTTTATTAACTTCTTGTGTTTTCCCTACTTTCGTTTCATGGCGCACTTAGATTGAAAATGTGTGACTGGAAAAGTATTTATTAAATTCCATTCTTTTGACACGAGTCAAACCAATATGTAACACAGGATCATATTACCTTCCCTGTTACTTTGTAACCTACTCTTCTTACCTTCTTTCTCACTGTGGTATTTGTGACTCTCTTACTAATACATGACATGAAAGCATACCAAATACCAACTCGTTATGAGTAATACTTAATACCCGTCATGAGCGTAGTATTTTTAGGCTTGATATTAACTTTTACCCCCGGAAAATTAAATTTTAACAATTGAATGTCCGGCCCTTGTAATTCTAGCTTATTTTAACGTAGGCATTAGATTTTATAGTGAGTTACATGGTAAAAATCAGAAAAGCCCTCAAAAGTTTGCGGTAGTTAGAGAGTAGATACCCTTGAAAGGAAAATGGTGGATACGCCTATGTTACTAGCCATTGTCAGTTGTCTGAGCTCCTAAGAGCTAAGGTACATATAAGCAGTAGAATTTTATACGACACATAGTAATACTTTGCATTAAATTCCATGGGACTAACTGTAGGCGAGGTAATGTAAGAAATAAGAGCTCCGGAAGGAACCGACACGTTAGTATTCAGAAGAGCGCTTCAGAACAGTTACCTCTGGGTGCTTCTGGCCTTCTTTCCTTTGGCTTGGCCTAAATGAAAGGAAAGAAAGAATTCAGAGAGCAAAGAACCTCAACCAACATACCATCGTCTCAACCCTAACCAGCAAGAAAACCAAGTATGATGAATCCGGGCTATGTTACTTGCTCTTAGTTTTGCCTTGCCTTCCCTTGGCTTGATCTACTAGTCAACTGGAGACTACGCTTTTCTCGTTAACTTAGCTCTAGAGAAAGGAAACAAACCATCTTGTTGCAAGACCCGTGAAGTCGTGAAATAAAGAAGAAGGAAGAGCGGAGGCACGTAGTACCTATTGGCATTAGGTTAGTCTGGTGTACCCACTTAGCCGGTTTTATAGATTAGCCAAACAAGTAGTCCGGAAGCTTTGTGAGAAAGATCACACCTGTGTCTTTCCTTTCGTTTGTTTCCTTCTCTACCTGAACTTTCTCTAACTCCTTATTGGCTCCACACTCTCTTCACTTCTGTCACTACTTACCTCCTCAGGAATCAGCAAACACAAACACTACGGCCAACAAGAGACAGGAAAGACAAAAGGTGAGAGAACTGAGTGGCGAGTGCCACCAAAGATCTTCCCTCATTTCACTGGGTCGATCACCCAGTTCCTGCAATCACTTTCAAATTCAACGTAATATTATGTAACCTTTACACCTGTCTTTTTGTAGCTGAGGCCTGAGGTCACCAACTGATTAGTTTTCAATTTCAGAAACTATTGTGTTAACCCTATCTTAATTAGACACAATGATGTAAATGTTGTGGCTGTGACTCAGAATAATTGGGGAATCGGGAAGCGTAGTTTTTTGAGTTTACTCAGAAAAAATTGGTATTGGTACAAGAAAATTTGTGATGTGTATGCATCGGCGGGAATTTTCAAATGTATGCTAGAACAGGAAAGCAAAACTCAAGTATGCAAATACAAATTATTTTGGAATTACGGTACAAGTAGCGTGAATTCCTTTTGAGTGAAGAAGAGTGACGGATTGTATCGTAGCATGGCATGAACGGTATGTTAAACTACCTTAGTAATACCATACACTTCCTTTTGTTTTCCAATGTCTATCGTAGATGGTTGAAAAAGTTGAGAGCGAGCGTGCTAAGTTTTTTGCTCATTTGCTATGCAATTAACATGATTTAATGAGAATGCGTAGCACAGTGATTTCCCAAACTGATTCTAATTACGTATTTACGAAAATGTGTTGCAAAACAATCCAATTGAATGTTACAGGTTTCATTAAAGGAAATGAGAAAAATTAAAAGGCTGCTGTAGGGGCTAGAGGGTATTGACCCAAGAGTTAAGTGTGCTATTTACAAGATTGCCAGAAGATTTCAATTCTATCCATCCAGAAGAACAATGAGGCTCATGTTAACGTATAAAAGCAAATAACTCAAGAAAAGTGTTCAGCTATCTAAATCTTTTGTTTTCATAGACAGATGCATATTACAGAATACACTGCCTCACATCTCATTGTCATCCACTTTAGTAGCGTCATATCATCGCTCTTCACTCCAGAGCCCAATACTACAAAAACTAAATGGTACTCTACACAAGAAGAAATCGGACATGTACGTAGTACATTTATATCTGTGGGGATTGTTTACCATTATAAAAGTATAACATCCATTGCTATACACTTGATATAGTTTTCTGGAAGAGTCTGAGTCAGCTAGCAATAAGTACTTAGTGAAACGACTGTTCTACCATTGTGTAAACAAAAACTAGGTATATAAAGTTCTTGAGAAAAGATGCACTGCAATTCCCTTTCTTGTAAGCAATACATTGAGCTTAAAATAGTGAAATAGATAACAAAACATTTCGGTTAGATAGAGATTAGTGCGATGCGATGCGCCAGCTTCATCTTCTTAAGAGTAATCTGCGTGGATGTAGGCAGAGACAGAAAGCTAGACATTCTCTCTCTATCTATCCATCTATCTAACTAGACGCTGCATTTCTTCTTACATTATTACTTACCCTTTCTCTACACTATTTTACTACCTCTATAATATTATGCTTTGCTCTTATTATGTTCTTTCTTTACAATATGAACGTATTACGAAGCAAATTAATATATTCCTACTCCCTACTCCTCTCACTATCACAAATGTACATAGATTTTAATAATACATTTCGCAACGGTGTATATTTCCCTACTACACACTTAAGGAGTATCAGTTACATAATCACTACGTTTTCTATTTCACTAAAAGTAAACTTTCCTACTATACATTAACAATAAACGTGTGACTTCATTCAATTTACCTAAGTATGAGCAAATGGGTTGTTAATGTAGTACAGATTAAAGATTATATATTATAAGTAGTAGTTACATGAATATTATATGCGAGAATGATGATACAAAGTTACAGGACGTGCGTAGGCGTCAAGTCAAGGAATGTTTACAATGGTCGTGAATCTGTTTGCTCACAGCGATTTTATTACTTGTCCATGTACCTACTGCTGCTGTATATTACAGTGAGTGCAAACAAATCTGACTGTGGAAATGGCTATCTTGTGAAACGGATGTGATTCAGAAGAAATTAAATACTCCAGGCATATTTATAATTAATATGCATTAATGAATGCTAGAATTGACTAGTATTTTCATAACCTGAAATATTTTCCTGTCTATGCTAATAACGAATGAGAGTTAAAATAAAATAAATATCACGAGCATTAATAATTCAGTAGCGCCTCGAGTGATAATAATAAAATTTAGACTAACTCACTACTATGTACTACTGTGTAGCTAGTGTAGGCCGTATTAGAATGTTCAGATATCCTTTTCTAGCTGTGACAGACTAATTTAAAATAATATGCGCAGAAGTGCATAGTAGTAGACAGGAGAATGTAACCTTATTTATAAGAAGAAGAATCTCTATAGAGAGTTAAGTAAATAAGAGGAGAATGGAATGATAGCCAAAACAAGATGAAGCCAAGTCAACATTACTAGAGATATCCGTTGCTATTACACACCACTGCTAAGTGCAAGAAATTCAGCTCTTGGGTTACATAACTAGAAATGTTCAGGAAATCTAAGAGTCATGCTTCAGCTCCAGTCGCAACGAGAAATGAACGTCTTCGTTGGATTTGTGGGATAAGAAAGGAATGAGATATGTGGGGAATGGATTCTGATTTTGATTGATGAGACCTAATATTAACTTGGCGAATTTTGGCTACACTCTTATCACTCTTCTGAGTTAAATACACAAATAAGGTCGACCACAAGCTTCTATATAAGAAACTGTCTCTAGTGAGACATTCTCATGTTCTCCTGGCATTACATTACCATACCATACCTCACATCACATTACGGATGAACTACATAACCGAACTCTACACTACGCCATGATTTTCATTGCTACAACCCTTCAATCTTGTGGTATTTTGTTGTGTTTCTCCCGGTAGACAACGAAACGATTCATTCTCTTCTTAAATCCTTCATAAACAATTTAATTCAACCCTACGTCACATTAAGGCTATAATAATCCAGTCTGCCAGGGATTTTAACGCTACCTACCCTACATTTACATAATAAATGTGTGAAGTGAGCTGCCAACAGGCAGACCTTAATAAAATCACAAGTCATACATAAACTTACATTTAATGAGCAAACCAATTTGAATGAATCTAGGTAGCTGCCACACAATAGCCCCATTTCTATCCTTCTTACTATGAGTCTAAGCTGCGCTGCAGCGTAGACTGTAGCGCGCTGTACTCAGAGGCAGTAACTGGAATTATACTATAAATATATTTAATCAGTCTAGGAATGTAGAACGTTGCCACAAATATTCCTAATTTCAAAACAACATCCCACCATACGATTGTCATAAATGATTCATATTGGAAAATTTTAAGCGTGAATTGTGTGTTCCTTCTAGAACTGGGGAATACAGAAATCCATAACAAACGCGTAAAATATGACTACGTACATTGGGATTTTATGAGTTGCAATTTTGAAAGTAATTACGGATATTAATAAGTCTAACTCCTTAGTTAGTTGATAACATGCGATAGAGGACCTAGTACGTACAACGAGAAGGAGTTACCTAGTAGTCACAATCATATTTTATGTATTTACGTGTACAAGGTATTTGATAAATGGCTGTACAGGGTACCCAACTCATGAACTAACAATTCACAAGACTTCAACATAAAATTAAGACACACCAAGTAGCAATTATTCCTACAATAATAGTCCTAGTCTGAGGAAAATAAATAAACCTTTGTAAAAAGAATGTAAAAAAGTAGCGGTAGATGTGAATGTTATTTACACCATGTAAAATGCATGCTCCCATGAAATACTTTTTTAGTCATGTAAACTGTAAACGCTAGTC
>JABASI010006031.1:0-11406 GCA_019776505.1 Tomocerus nigrus
CATTGAAATTCTAACTTAATGTGACGTCACTTTTCCGTTGCCAAGTAGAAGTTACGATCTGTCCGAACCTTCCCCCTATATAGTCCTTGGTTTTTGTAGCCAGTGGAAAAAAAGTGAATTTTTAATTTCCAAACTTCCGCAAGGGCTTACCTTCACGTAGGTATATATATACATATATTGTATATATATATACCTATATATTTATATTCTTCAAAACTTATCCCATCAAAAAAATTAAGATATACAATATCATCAAATTACATTATTATTAATTGGTTATCTATGCCATATTATCGTATTATCATATTATCGCCAAAGCTCAGCGATTTTAATGGTTCAAAAATAAATCTAGATAGTACATCAATGTACGTGCTTTGTGTTCCATTCCATCTCTCTAATCTGGTAGCCTGATGCCTGATGCATGGCTTCCAGATGTGGGGGGATATAAAACATATAAAACATATGTTTTACGGTCTCTTTTGGTGGGGTCTGAGGTTTCACTCCGAAATTGGACAGAAATGTTTTGTAAAATATGATAGGTATGGAAAATTGTATAATTTGCCCCTTTTCAATCAAAAATTATTGTATTATGTTCACCTTTCCAGTTTAGAGCTATTTATTTCTGGGGCAAATTATTATGAAAATCCTCATAAACACCTCTTTCATCACTTAAGTATAATATGATATTATATAGCTATTATAAAATTATAATTATATAGTATGTAGGTATTCACACAATATTAACGTACAACTTTCAAACCGATCCGATGTTGCCAGTTTGTGGATACATTTGTAATCTTTATAAGCAGGCTTGATGATCATAACAGAAGAATTGATTTTCTTTTCTTTTTTGGGTCCAGAAATTATGTGCTTAACATCAAACAATTCGTCACAGTTTTTTGCAATCTACAGAATTTACAAAAAAAAATAACATAATATTTTGGAAGAATTCTTGAAACAACAATTAAGACCAGGCTACTTTTATCTCGGCATGCTATAATTAAAATGTAATTTTTCTTACTATTATGTCAGAGTGTAAAACGACGCATGTAGTATACATTGACAAATTCCAAGAGGAAATCAAGAGAAACTCCATTTTCTTAAGCTTGTATTTCGTTTCATCTACGTCAACAGCTATGATGTAGTCAAAAAATTGGGATAGCAGGGTTCTAGAATTAATTTATTTTACATTAAGTAACGTTGCTTACAAAAATATTAATGGATAAAAACTATATAGGTACTCTGTGTATATATTTATGATGCAAGTATTTAATGTTGACCCCATTTCGTGCTTAGTATTTCGACCGTTCACAAAATGAACTGTGTATCTCAATGCGTTCATGACATGACCTCAGGATTACCCAGTTGACCTTGTCCCAGAAACGCCAATTTTCAACTGAGTGGTCCTTATAGATGACACATGATGATGATGATGATGCTCCTCTATAGATGACACACAGAAAATATGAATGATATGCGTCTATACGTTCAAAAGTTATCGTGCCCTGAGAGACGGACAGACAGACAGATAAGGCATTCCAATACAGAGCAGCTACGACACTCTGAATAATAATAATAATAACAATAACAATAATAATAATTATTATTATTAGATCCGATTCAGGAATCTAGAATCTAGGTCTATGTATTTAGTTTTCAGATAATAATGTATTCAAATTAGCGTCAGCTGCTCTGTATATGAATACTAAATCGGTCTGTTTGTCCGGCAGTCTCTGGCACGATAACTTTTGAATGGACATAGTTCAATATTTCTGCATGTCATCTAGAGGTCAATAGGACCATTGATTTCAAAATTGAGGTCAATCTATTTGTCTATTTATCTATAATTTTAACAAGGGATTTTTCAAAAATTTCTTCCCAAATATCCCGTTGCTATGCTCTTCCAATGGAAGTAGACTGCAGCAGGAAATATTTAGCTCAAGTGGGATTAGCAATGCAATGTAATAAGCACATTTGCCGGGAAATGTAAGGGATTTTTTTCTGCAAAAAAGTCCCTTATAGATTTTCTGAAATCTATTAAAGAGGACTTTCCCGTTGCTGTAAGCGACTGCTCTCACTATTATAATTATTGTTTTTGTCTTTTTTTGGGAAAAAAGTATCTTCCTCCAGGGTTTTGAAGCTACAAAGACGTTTTTGGTCTTCACGGAAAGCTAAAAAGTTTCTGGACAGTATGACGTTCTTATTTTTCTCACTTGGGTTTCTTACTCGGATAAACAGCAAAATCAAAAATAAGATGGTTGTATCTCCGAATAAGAAACCAAAGTGAGAAAAAGAAGAACGGTATCCTGTCCAGAAACTTTTTAGCTTTCAGTGAAGACCAAAAACGTTTTTATAGCTTCAAAACCCTGGAGGAAGATACTTTTTTTCCAAAAAAGAGACTTTTATATCACAAAATTTGATAATGTGAAACTTCATAATTTTAAGTAATATCAATAGAGATTATTTTCGCTACAAATTATGCAATTTCCGAACTTATATCCACAGTTCCGTACCTTAAGGTTATGGTATACGACATAGAATGATTTAGCCACTGAATTATACAATGGAGCTGAACAAACATTAATTAACCCCAGCAGACTATTCAATGTCCACCTATCTCCCGAACACATAATATGAATAAAAGTAATGCGTTCAATTTCCTTACTTTTTTCTCAAAACATCTGGGACTACTGGACGAAAATTATGAATTGGGTACCGAAAGAAAGCTGAAAGCCTCTATCGTTAACAAATTACCATGATGGATTTGCAATTATTGCACTGGTTTCGAAGAAATGAAGAATATAAATTTAAAATCTCTTTTGCTTCCGAACCAGACCAAAAATTCATCAAGGTAATTTGTTAACGAGGTTTCCAGCTTTCTTCCAGTACCCAATTCATAATTTTCTGTCTAGTCGTTTCAGATCCTTAGATTATATTATATCAATTTTTAGAAAAAAAGTAAGGGGAAATAAGATAGTTGAATGACAGAATGCCATGACAACCAGACACGCTTTGGTTTTAAGTTATGTTTACCCCAGTTGGTCAGGAAGATCATCGGATACAAATACTATCGCATCGGCGACTGTGACAACACGAGAGAGTGATTTCGCCACAACAATAGCCTGCAGTGTTGTTTCCTCGTCAACTGCAGCAGTAATCCAAGCATTTCTCCCTTTCTCTACAAATGGAAGAGCAATACAGATTACAGATCATGAATAAATATAATTTTACTGTGACAATACATGACTCTCCTTTAGTTCTGTCTAGGTATAAAAGAATGGCAAGCCGTAACAGATAGCTCAGCCCAGGGTATATAAGGACACCGTGTACCCACCAGAAACTAGAAACACTTCAAATGTTAGTAGAAACGATTCGTAGAAGTACTGCCTAATTTTTTTTAATTTGAAGCATATAAGTGAAATCCGTACAATTGTAAGTGATAACCGAATGGTTTGAATATTAATAATTTATAAAATAAAATATTATGTAATAATGGGTTTTGCAATCAAATGTTCTGGATAAAATTCGAAGCTTGAAAACTTCTAAACATGTTCAGCCGATTTAACCCATTTTCAATAGGGTTCATAAGGTATGCAACATAGGTAGATATGCAACATTTCTGCACAATTTAGTCAGTGTGTTCATTATTGTCATGTCTACCGATAAACGGACGAACGTACGGGCAGAATGTGTGATTGTATATATGCAGATGCACCCCTGTGGTGAACTAAGACTAACTGTTTTGCTGCTTAACAGAGGTTTGCCAATGGCCAGTAATTTAAATTTTTGTCTACATTTCTCTCATTTCGCGGAAACTCCATTAAGAATTGATTGTAAAATCAGAGCAACCCCCCCCCTTACCTTATCAACTTATGATATATTTTAAATATTAAGTAACATTACTTTAAGTTAAGTATATGTATAGGAAGATTATCAAAAATTAAAATAAAATTATAATCTTAGGATTTATTAAACCAGTGAAAACGTGAAAGTACCCAGCATTGTCAGACAAATGGTTTTAACCAAAAACCGAGTTTTGTGATCAAAACAGTATAGGTGAAGGGAACGTAAGGACAACAGACACAGAAGCAAGTTTTAAAATAAATTTTGTCTAAATGAATTAGGGTGCTTGAGGTTACAATAACGAAGACGCAATGAAGTTGGTAATTTTGTTTGGGTGCTCTTAAATAAACGTAAGACAATAATCTTTCATTCCAAATTAGCTTTCGTTAAATAAAGATCATGTTTTCTGTACTTCCCACACCAATCTAAATATGTTATCATCATAGAATCGCTGCTATCTATATTTTAGGCTGACTTCTATGCTACGGTTAGTCGGTTAGGTTAGCAATACATCTTACTTACTTTCAACCAGTAATAATAGAAAACATGCAGTAGTATGTGGACGGTATAAAATTATTTAAATCTACTAATCTAATTCCCATCTATTACATAAGATAATATTATATTTATAGTTTTTCTCACAGTAAGTGTTTTCTGTATAAATATATAGGATTATATAATTCAAATCTTTCGTGTTTCACTGTTTCAGTGCATAATGCATACGTGGCAGCGTAGGTACATTTTTTTAAATATTATAGGCATTTTCACTATGGAAAATGCCACAATGCTATAGCTATACTGTCATACTTAGAAGAGTTGCTTTTTCAAGAAAAGAAATTAAGAAGATATATTATAACTCATGTGTGACAAATGCATGCTGTGCTCAGGCTAACAGGGATCCATTGCCACTTTGTTTTGTGTTATTTGTGCTACGAATTTACGGATAGGTACCCATAATTCCGCAATCAACGCTCATAGATTCATCAAAATTACATATTCGTCTTATAATCCCGACTCCCGACTTGGCTCTTTGTCACTACCACATGTTTCCAATCTACCTAATGAATTTTTCAAGAAAACGAATTGCAAAGCAACCCATGGCAGATTATTATTAATTACGCATTTCGATAGTCGCCAGTGACGTCATATTTCAACAAATTTTTTAACGTATTTTGATAGTCGCCAGTATTTGCCAGTGACATCATTTAATTAAATTTTTAATAATCTGCCATTCCTTATCAGTATATTTATTCTACTTTCCTAGTTCCAAAGTGACAAGCAATTAGAAAAATTAATTACAAATTATACAAATTACTGGTTGTCTTGTCACGTCAGCCGACCGCATTCTACCAAAAGGGTTATTGCAGCCTGCGGCATTGCCCTGCCCTGTGGGAAAAGGGAAATGTACTACTGCTACGCTACAGCTGCTACTGCACTGCTACTTCTATACTACTGCTTGAAAACAGATTGAAACTACGTTAAGAAATAATATTATGTTTAATAGGAATAATATCTATTTATTATGTCAAAATATGTGAAAAGCATGAAACGGCTAGGTCTATCACTCAGAGGCCTAATGACATTCTGTGCAAACATTTTATAATTAAATATCTTGAGTCGGAATTCTGAAATGTAGCTCTAAAGACAAACAAGTTACGATAAAAATAAAACGGTTTAAAATACATGAAACGGCCCTCGTACAATAACATTTTGATTGAAGGATATAATGTTAGCAAAATATTTGGACCCCTATAATTATTTCGTATTTATTAAATCCGTCATTAAACTAGCAACGTCATAAAAATATTATTTTGCTGTAGATCTTAAAGGCCAGTAATAATATAAGCAACAATTTAATTTATAGCGTGTGAGCTTGAAATAAGTTGGGATTACCTATTAGGAATGCTTTTAATAAGAACTGAAAGAAGAGAGGATGTCATGTGTGCGTCAAAGGAATTTGCGTTGGGAATAAAACTGCATTAGGGAATGCTCCGAATAATATTCTAGCATTTTCACACCGTATAGTGAAAATGGAGAGATTTGTAGATATAAGACGTAAGATACGAATTTCCCTAATGGGTGTGCCCTATTTTAGACAGGGAAGGGAGCTATAGCATAGCTTTAAACATGTAATTTGGTATGCATTGTTAATCGTAATAGCTCTTCACATTTACATACTGAGAATTCTGAAATTTTCATTTTCCTTCTCTCTATCTTTATATATGTCCTTGTGGGATATCCCCCTCTGACAGGGAGGGAGGCGTGACAAAATATCAACTACCAGTCCTCTGTGAATGTGTGTAATAAAATGCGTTGAGAATCCCATGTGAAGAAGTTCAAGTTGATAATGCCCACGTAAAGTAATATACTACTTATATACCTGGCTGTATTATACTATAGTACTAATGATACTAATGAATGAAGGCTACATAATTATATATTAGATATAATAGGGTAATAAACATTTATTATGACCCTCACCCCTTACTTCAGTTCCGTACATTAGGCTAAATACTAGTTAGTAAAAATCGCCAAACCGAAATCAACGTCATTATTGCTGGTAGCACATTAGTATCTAGTGCCATTTTTGCACCAGTTGAAGTGAGCCGAATATGAGAATTGTAGTATACCTCATCTCATAGCAGTTGCAACGTGTTCGACGTAAGTATATTATAGTCTGCCCACGAACAAATCATTATCTGATGGAGAAAAGGTTGAAATATCCCAATTATGGGGAATTAAAATATTAATTATATTTAATCTTTTAGCTCGAATATGTACAAATGTATTACTGTGTGAGTGGGTAGCGGGTGACTATATATAAATACCTAACGTTAATAATTATCTCTACTCTTCATACCTGTAGCCTGTAGCAGACTTGCTACTTTCTGGTCCGGCGGACCGACATAGGTGGTGTTGGTCCGATCAATTTTTTGTCATACATCCGGTCCGGTCCGGTCCGATAGAATTTTTATAAAGTATTGGTCCGGTCCGGTCCGATTAATTTTTTTCCTGCATCCCGGTCCTATCCGATCCGATCGAATTTTTATAAACGACTGGTCCGATCCGGTCCGGTCCGATGAACAAAGACACACATGACAGACATTACTGACTGTAATAGACAGAGTCAGACAAATGAGACAACGGAGTTCAATTCAATTGCTATTATTATTTATAATAACATAAAGTAATCAGTAATGTCAATTAACAGTTAGCAGCTCTTATTATTATAGCACAGTGAGTGAGTAATTAACCCTCCTATCACTGACTATCCCAACGAACATTACAGCCAGCCTTTTTCTAAGAGCTATGGAGAGCCAAAGTCAAAACGTCCATGAATGGACCATGTCACGGGTAGAAGGGTTAATTAGCCATTCTTAGAAAAATTGCCCTATAACCTCAGGATTTTTGTATTTGTAAGAAATGTATGTCTCTGCTTACATTTTCAAATTCAAGTTATTTAGAGCCATTCTAGGCTATCTAAGTAATAAAAAAAATAAAAAACCTAGGATATTCCATTGCTACCCACTAGTCCACGAAAGGACAGGCTCCCCCATGTATCCAAGGGTGGAAATGAGTGAAATGTTGTGAACTCTTCCTGATCGAAGGATGGACAAGTCAGGCTGTAATATTCGTTGGAATAGTCATTGGTAGGAGGGTTAATTAATCCTAGGTAATCAACTAAAGTGAACTACCATTATACTTTGACTACTCATCCATAATATTACTCCCACTTTCGTTTCGGCGGTGCTTGTGTTTGTCGTCTCAACTGCCACTGTCGCATTATCTCATTCTCTTCTCAAAATGATAATGTCATAATCACAAATGACGAAATCATGATCATAATAATTGAATAGTAACTAGTAATAACTAGAATATATTTAATATTTATTGCATCGCAACGTTTTGATCCGAAAATCCACCGGACCGGTCCGATCCGGTTCGGTCCGATGGATATTTTTCCTTGCGTCGGGTCCGGTCCGGTCCGATCGAATTTTTGCAAACGACCGGATTGGTCCGGTCCGATCTGATTGATTTTTTTGTACGACTGTGATCCGATTCGGTCCGGTCCGATCGATTTTTTGTACGACCGGACCGGTCCGGTTCTATCCAATTTTTATAAACGACTCTGGTCCGATCCGGTCCGGTCCGATTATCCAAAGTAGCAAGTCTGGCTTGTAGTAGCTATAGTGTAGGATGCATAAGTGCATACGCAGCACTAAACTATACGTCAACAATTTTTATACTGGCCTCAAACTAATAATGTTATGTATGCAGTATGCGGTAGTAGAAGTATGGGCAGAGATTGAATTTTTCACACCATTACTTACGACGACGCGACCATATCCCAATCGTTTTCCAGGGACTTAACCTATCCTAGTTTAAAATAAATGTATATATTTAGGGATCCGTCACCGTGTGACTCTGCTTTACTTCAACCCAGTGCAGTGGTACCAGACTTGCTACTTTCGCGCCTCACCAATTTAGTAAAATTTCCCAGTAGGTAATCCATCAAATCAACTGATGATACCATATTATATTTGGCTCAGCTCAAAAGGTTGGAGTAATTAAGGTTGTCTTGCATGGTTTGCGGAAGACAAGTTGAGGTCACCAGCTAAATGTGACAATCCTAGGTGCGGTATAGTCAGAATCTCCATCTTTTTCTCTTGTGGATTGACATTTTGAAATAGGCGAATTTTCAACATAGAAATGAATTTTTGAAACAAGTAGTTTAAGTACGAATTTACATGTAAAAAATTTTCGTCGAATTTTAAAAAATGCTTTCAACCCAGAAATTATAAAAGTTGTCCCGTGTTTTCTAGATAAATAATAATATGCCTTCTTTCGAATGAATATGACCTGACTCATCTGCTCGTTTTTTTCCAAAATGTTCAATTCGTCTCCGGGGATTTTCCTTACTCTTTTACTAGCCAATCTCCGAGCGGGAATGCCAACATTAGAATTGTAGGTGTGTTTACAGCACACAGCCAAGGATACTTTCAGAAATCTCATTTGTCAGCCGTTCAAGACAACCTTAAGATGCAGACGGTTGCATTTTCAAAACTCCCGCATTTATTGTAGACCGGACCGTGTCCTAATTGTTTTTGATGAACCTAACCTAAAGAACATAGTTAATTAAAAATAAATGCATAGATAGAGTTATTCTCTGTGGGGGCCTTCGCCTTACTTAAACCCAACATTTTATTTATATTTTTAAGTTGAATACTTAACTGTGTATGCAAGAGTATATGCTAGTAATAAAGTAATCCACTAAGCCATTCATTATCCCCTAGGTGCTTATTTCATTGTGCCAAGTATGTGTGTAATAGTAATCTTTAATCTATTACTGTTTAGGTTGTAATGACGGTTAGATATTCAAAGAAAACCTTGACAAGTAGGAATATATTTCTGTAGGAATGAAAGGGATTTCCCATTTTCCCGTATGACAGGTATGCGTCGTCGTATATGCTATAGGTCAGGGTCAGGTATCATGCATCTCATATCTACGAAAAATAACACTGCTGTGAATGGTATTTCCCAAATATCTCAAATTCGGTATACAGGAGTTGCTTTAAGGCCCCATGTTTTTCTTATGTTTCGGGGACCGCAGAAATCAAGTGTAAAGGCAGTCGTCGACAGGGGTGCACATCGCGTAGAAATATCTATCTAAACAAGATATGAAATACTGTTCGTTGCTTTCCTTCAAATACATTTTAACATTTTTTATGCCAAATTAAACATATTTTGAGAACATTTTTGAAAAGAAACTTCTCAGAGAATTTCGGCTATTAAACAAAACAACATGCTCCAGGGCCCTTCAGGAAGCAATGTTTAGCAACATGACACGTTAAAATTACACAATTGACATACATGTAATAATATCATTGGTGTACCCATATATAAAAACAATTACCATTACAATTTGGGGGGATAAATGCATGCATGCATTAAAACCATTAAAATTTGGGGGACCCATACATAAGGACGATTTAATTTGGGAGACCCATGAAGGTATAAAGACCATTAAGGCGTTTACATACAACCTCAAAAACTATTTTATGGTGTACCGGCTTTATATTAGGCTTGTGACATTGACAAGAGTAGGTACTAGACTTTGAAACGTCTCTAGTTACGTACTCTACCTAGTCTCTATACATATACTATATATATCTTTCTATGTACCAATACCTATATATATATATAATAACAAGCCATTGTAAAACGGATACACAGTAGCATTGGTGTATGACTACGGTGACCTTGACCTATTGATCCCATGTACGTAGTACGTACTACGTGGTACATGGGGTGCTAGTACATGTACGTAAAATTTTAACATAGTAGTGGTTCGTTTTTGTCATGACCCAGTACTTGTATGGTCAAAGGACCCCATTTTTATCTCTAGATGACACATATCTCTCTGGTGAACAAAGGAAGTTAATCCGTTCAAAAGTTATTGTGCCCAGGGACAGACAGACGGATAGGGCATTCTCATACAGAGCAGCTACGCCATTTCCATTTCCGTCCTACACATACCTAGTATACCTATAATATAGTAACTACTCTACTTATTATTTATTATTATACCTACTATAATTCCTTCCCATTTTTACTATAAATGTGTACACTGTACCATGATACCATGAATCGTGTAACTACCCACGCAAAATTATGTAATCTTTCGTGTAATTGGTTACAGAGTACTTGCTGCACTGCAAATATCTAAATTATGTTAACTACCAATAAAATATTATATATTTGTGCTGCATGCTGTACCAACCAAGTACATTTCGTCTTGTGTTCTAGTAACTGGGTCTTTGATTCTGCGACGTAGCAAAATTTAATTTTGCTGACATTTTTTAATTTTGACCAAAATGAGAAATTTTTGGACCGTCGGACAATATTGTGGAAAAACATTCCAGATTCTCAGATATACCAACAACGACTAGCCCTAAAACTCTGGGTGCTGAATCTTTTACGCCAAAAAAGATAAGAGGAATTATAATAGTCAGAGTGCCTTAGGAATTATAATAGTCAGAGTGCCTTATTATAATAGTGCCTTAGGGCACTTTTACCATGACGCTTAAGTACACTTACGTTATAGTCGTTTTACGGACAAAGAAAAATTAGTCAGTTGTTTATCAATTTTTCTGGCAAAATTTATTTTTAAAAATCCAAAAATTGGTTGAACAATTTTAACCTATGGTTGCATTTTTTTCACGTTATCGAAGAATGAGCTTATTTATACAACGGTACTTTCTTATTCGCTGGACATAATAATATTCGTGATAAAGGAATAAGGGAGGCCAAAAAATTGTTCGACGTCCACGTCACAGAAGAATTCGAGAGTAATCCGCGACTATCGCCACTGACGCCACTGTATTTAGTATGAAAAATGCCGTAACCATAGGACTGTGCAGCCCCCTTGGTCTTTAGTTAGATTAACTGGTCATCCCTTTCACCCTTTCCTCAAAACAGATCTTTCTGAAACGCTGGAGCGCCGAGCTGCAGGGCTACGAATGAAATGTCAGGAGTAATAAGGTCCCACCCAAGGCGTTTCTA
>JABASI010006032.1:0-11405 GCA_019776505.1 Tomocerus nigrus
TGTAATTGCGTATTTGCAAATGTGTTGACAGCACGGAAGAACGACAGTGTGGAAATGTCATGTGTTTTGCCTGCTACTATATATACACACACAACGCACAATGCAGTCAAATGAGCTGACTTCAATCCCTTCGTTGGTTTTCCTGTACACTAACTCATAACAAATTCCGACAGATAGATGGCTAGACGGAGGGGTGGCTACCCTTAAAGTCGCTAACAGCAGCAGGAGTCGAACCCGCATCTGCCCCTGACTGGAAAGCGAGTGAAATTCTCAACCAATTTGATCATACCTTCTACGGGGGACTAGATAGTATAGATATTCCGCATATCCATACCATATAGGGTATAGTATTTATTGAAAGCGATCTTATATATACTTAAAATGGCTATAAGTCCTGAGTCCTGACTTCTGACTACTTATTTAAGTAACTACAACTATGTAAATATATTGTTTTTAAATAGGTACTATTATTATTGACATGACTATAACTATCACTAGTACTATAATTTATTTTCAGTAGAACTAACAGTATTTTATGAATCACTGGATATATTTACACAATAGCTTTCATACCGACTGTTTCTCAGACTCAGATCTCATACGATATTTAACAAGAAGGTATCTCAGTCACTGTGAAAATGGTTTATAGCTACATTTTGTTGTTGTCTGGAGCCGGGATGATCTTAGTTTCAGTAGAATTTTTTTAAGCCATCATTGCTTTAATTTTTTTGAAGACTTTGCCCTTTTGCTGACTGGACGTGGACACATTTTTTTGGCATACCGTTGAAACGTGCCATCCTGAATACATTTTGGAAATTGAAAGCTTTTGGCAAGTGGCTGATGTGGCTTGCGCTTCAAAGTTGAATGATGATCTATAACAAATACACATTAATAGATTGTCATTGTGAGTCATGTGATAATAATCCCAAATATTTATAAACGAAAACAAAGGCCTGTAAAAGACTTTCGGATTTATCTTACGTCTGAACAATTTTCTGATTTTATCAATATCCAATGTATGAGTAAGATAGTTTTCCTCCTTTGGTGCTTCATGATTTTGAGCGTGACCTTCGTTGTTATCTTCTTCCTCTGAATCTAAAATTTCTGGATGCATGCAAACAGCCTGTCCGTCACATTTATTTGCACTAAATAGGTAGTAGTCATAATGGTCACCATTGGGCTCCTTACCGGAGCCAGTAGGTTTATAAGGTTTGTGATCGTGATCCCACAGCAGCCCATTCTTATCGTGCATCACAATTAATTTTCCATCAGGGTCGACAATCCAAAATGGCAAGAAAGAAGTATTATCATTTTGATCGCCCAATGCACTTTCCTGGCCTTGCCTGATGGTGGTATATTTAATCAGAAGGACAGGAGGATCATCATAATCCAATGCGATCGGCTCTCCACCAAGAGTGTTGCCCCAATGATCCGTTTTGACATTGAATCCGGAATAATGAACATCGGCTTTACCCGCTAGATCTGCGAGACTGTTGTGGTTGATAAGAAACATTTTTTGAGCCACAGATCCATACGTATCCAAATCTTCCTCCAAGATTAGAAGTGGTTTACCGAATTTATCTATCAAAGGAGCTCCGATTGGATTCTTTAAAAGTCGTTGTCCAATCGTTCCGTATGCATTTTCTGCAACAGCAACCGGTTCGGTCATTTCATATCCTGGATCTATTACATAGCCACCAGGAATAATATACATCCATTTGAATTTTTCTTCCTTCCCCATTAGATTGCGAATGACGCCATCATATCCGAAAATCAATTTTGTAGGGTCGATATTGGCATGCTTCCAATTCATCGGTGCGTTATCCAAAGCAAATAAGTGCCAGTGGTAGGAAATTTTCTCCCCATTAGCTTTCAATATTTCCCCGGTTGAATCAAAAAAGAAATCGTAATTTTTCTCTTGATGACGAGTTTTATGTTTGCGATCTTTAGAAGGCTGTCTTTGGCTTTTGCTAGACGCGATTGTAGTAGCCGCTGAAGGAACCGAGCTGATCGTGTAGTCTAAACTATTCTTGCTGGTGCTAGCGGTGCTACTCGAATTACTGGATTTTCTTCCTATGTAGCCATACTTGGAACATTTAATTCTCGCCCCATTGAAGATTGGCATCGGTAGACCATTTGCTCCTATCCTCCAATGATAAGACCGAGGAGGTAGAACACTTGATTCATCTAGACGATATTCACGTAGGCCATCACGACATAATTGGGCAAGTTGCCAATATCGACGACTGTCAGGGCCAACAACTTCTTTGTATAGTTTTCCAGCGTAAACCCCGTATTCACCCACAAACATCTGAAGCTGTACCGGTTCTTCATTCCTCGGAAGTGGCGATGTTGGCGTCGTTGGTGTCGGCGATCCAGACTTTTCTGGATCTCTTGGAGTGCTACTGGAAATCTTCTGACTTTTATTTCTATATGTTTTCAATGTGCTGGGATCTGCAAATTTCCATGCAACTGGTTGTTATCATGAATCCCTAAATATTATTTATTAATATTTAGTTTGACAGTGTAAATTGATATTCGTATTCTTTTACAACCTTCATTGTCCTCAATGTCATCATTGTCCTCAATGTCATCATTGTCTTGGTTAGGATCCTTTTCAGTTTCTCCTTCGGCATTATCTGTATCAATATCAGAGTAGAATGAGTCGCTAACTTGGTCTTCTGAGAACATAGGTTCGTCACGTTCGTCGTCATTTCCTGTTAATTGCTCAGGCTCAGGGTCACTGTCTACGTTATTATCATTGTCTATTTGTATATCATTATCAATGTTATCATCCATATTTGTAATTGTATCAATATATCCACAGGTTTATTATTGTGTAAGTGAAGATTCGTTAAAAATGTTCAATTTGACTTTGAATTTTCTGATATGAATATAATGTACACTTCAAATTTTCAAAGCAGCCAATGCATATTAGTAAAGATTAAAACATTTCAATTCGAAGACGGAAATTTGGACAGTTCAAAGATATGTGCACTGAAAATTTTGGAACCGGAATGGAGTTGAGCTTTGATCCATATGGAATAGGAAACAAGCTTCAAGATCTTCCAAGAATGAGAGCTATTGATTAGTAGGACTAGGACATATTAAAATTTATTCAGTTGTTTTATGCAGTGAAATTGGTACTGTAGTAACAAACAAGTCAATAGTAATTTCTTTAGTACAAAATAAATACCGAGATTATTATGACATCATGTTGCACACTTTATGTGAAATATCAAATATCTGTAAATCATAGAGCAGGAAGAATGTAGTAAGCTGCTAGTTCATTTTCAACTATTTTCAAGTATCTAGAATGGATTTTCAGGGTGCGTTTTCAAGCTGTAAAAGAATATTTCAATAATTAGTAGTTTATCTCAAAATGTCGATATAAATAAACATATCCTACATGAACACTTATCCAACATTTGGTAGAAATAATTATTATGGAAGTGTAAATATTCTAAATGAATATAGCTTACTTGTCAGGCAGAAAAAACGATCTAGCCATTTCACCTTTGTCTAATCCATCCAAAAGTGCAACATCCAAATTTTCTAGCTCAAAATCGAATATCTATCCAATTTAAAAATAAACTTTTAGTAAATCTTAGCCATAAAATCTTTCCGGTTCATAATGAAATGAAATGCAGTACACGTGCTAATTACCTGCAAGTTTTCTCTCAACCTTTGCGGATCAGAACTTTTCGGAATTACAGAAATTCCCTGCTGGGTTAAAAACCGCAATAGTATCTGGGCATTTGTTCTTTTGTACTTAGTTGCTATCATACTGACCACTGGATCATCCAGCACCAATGGGATATTCACTCTAGAGATATTCATAATTTATAATGTCAGTCTGTCCCATTTTACACTGTTTTCCAATCAAATTGTATAAAGTGTACATAAAGTGCTTATGGTTTGCTAAATGGAAAGAATATTAACTTCGGGGAGTATGATTTGCGGCCATACGAGCCTAATGGAGCGTAAGCACACAGTCGGATATCCATCTTAAGGCAGAAGGCTTTCAATTGTTTTTGTTGAAAGAAGACGTTCATTTCTACCTGTGAAGAAAAGGAGAAACAGAATTTTAAACACATAGATTATTCACCGTAAAAATTTTAAACGGATTTTTCTTGCGGATTTTGCAATTTTGCGATCATAGAAAACAAGAATATTGGGAGGATTTGCCTGTAAAACAGAAGGTGGGACCCTCGATGCCTTTAAGATTCTCTTGAGCTGATGAATATTAAAATTAGACACTCCAACAGCTTTTGTGTATCCTGCATATACTAATGCTTCCATCTCTTCCCAAATTGCTTCAAGATTCGTTTTTTCATCTAATAGTAAGTCCCCCTTTTCATTTTTTGGAGCAAAAGTCTCCTCATCAATAAATTGCAAAGAAACGGGCCAATGTATTAAATACAGATCAACGTAATCCAATTTTAGTTTTTCCAGAGAAGATTTCAAGAAGTATTCCACTCTTTCTGGATGCATTCCAATCAGCGGCAACTGTGAAATTGCAATCACAATTGCTTACTTTAATTTATTTCATTTATTGCTAGCATCTAGGTATTTAGTCGATTATAATTAGGATGATTCAGATACTCAGCTTAGGGTTAGCACATTTTTTAGCTGCAAAGGGTGAAAACCTTTAACCTATTATGTAAAGGCAATATTTTAATAACGAAACTATAAAATTTCATTATTGACGTCTCGCTATCGACCTACTTTTGTGGTAATGAATAAATCCTTCCTCAATACTTGACCAGAATCAATCCATCTTTTTAGGACATTTCCAATTAGCTCTTCATTTAAATATCCGGCTGCTGTGTCAATATGCCGGTATCCAATTTCCAATGCTCGGCTCACGGCAAATTCCACATCAGCCTTATCCATTAACTATAATAAAACATTATTTCTCAAATTAACTTGTTGGGATCATTCAGGGAGTTTTAGGTAGATAGATGTCTGCCATTAGCTCTAGTGCGAGTGTAGTATTATGAATTATAGTCAGAAGAAAAATAAAATTTTAATCACAGACCTTGCCAGTTCCCAGCCCGACTAACGGAATTTTCATTGGGATTCCTTTGATGTGTTCCATTGTTGTAGTGTGGTAACGTATTTACCAACTTCCTATAACTATAATATAGTCACCTTGATTGGGGGTCAGGGAAGTGAGAATGAATATATTTCTTGCCCTAATTAGTGAAATATATTTCCCGTTCACTATTCTCAGAAAAAGTGTATCATGAAGTTACTAAATAGGTATGTACAATATGTAAATGACCAAGATTTTCCTCGTAAATTAAATTCATACCTTTTTAACGTAGTATAGTGGCATGAAATGCAAATGGAATGAACCAAAAGAAGGGACACTGTGCAAAAAGTCTGGATTTCTATAAAACTACAATTTAAATATTTAGAAACCGATAGAATTGTGAATTATTCAGGAAAATGAAACGTTTTTTGTGACTTCCTTTTTAACATTGACTGCAAGCAATTGTGCGTACTATGTAAATAATATAGGATTTTACTGCTGAAGAAAAGCTTTGCAGTAGTGTCGTAGATTGTAAGACTTGTACTTGGCTGCACTCACACGATGTATTTTCTTCTCTTGCACTGCAATAATTACAGATCATTCTTACCACTTAACTTGTATTCATGTTTTCACACAAGACAAGCAATTACAGTCAGTGAGGATTATAAAGAAACTTATTTTTTAGTGGATGTGACTCCCAGTGCAGTTCTCTTTCATGCACTGTCTTCTAAAATGTAAGTACCTAGGCACTAAGACAGTAAAGGGGGTCAATAAGTCAATGATATAGAAATGACAGTGATGGGCTCGTCAGGTTGCAGTCACAATGCGTTTCTACTTTCTATTCTCGTGTTATCTTCTGCTGAATGTATGATGCGCTACAATGTATTATCATACAACAGCATTCTATTTATTTTATTGTTATGTTCTCCCATGCTGCAATGTTTATCAGTACCTGATATGACTCCTGCAAAGTTATGGTCATATATGGACATGTATAATGACGTAAAGATAATGCTAGTATTAGTTTAACGAGTGGTAATTCTATTCTTGCATGTCTAGGAAAACATGATCCACACTGGCTACGAATTTTTACTTAGGCTATTCGTATTTGTTTGGATGATCTTAAATTAAATTACATTATGAATCTACGCCAAACTTGTTTTATTTTGAAGGTTAAATCACATGCCAGACGAATCGGATGGACAATGGGCTCAATTCCAGGCCCATGAGTTTTGTCAGGCTAACCATTGCTGCCTTCGTGGTACGATGCCTCCAAAGCATATTGAGAGATTAATGAAGATTAATGATAGAGCATTTGATATTATTGGCAATCGTTCCATAGGGAATGACCTACCGGGAAATGTTAATTAGCTGATTTGAAGTTGACGGTATATGGCCTGGTGGAAATCAAAGATTTTTAGTATTATGTCGACTATCGACGATATAAATATATAGATATCTCTCTATTTAGGTAGATACCTTCAAAAACTTCTTTTTCTTCTTCTTACTCGTCAATTCTCTTTTCCGTGACGTTATCATTTCATATTGCTGCGTTGGGCATAAATCAAGGTTATTCGATGACTAAAACACTGAAATTATCAGCAACGAAAAAACAGCAAGAAAATGTAAGTATGCAGCATACATGGATAATAATAAATATGGATGCATAATATTATTACGTAGGTATAGATTGTAGATAGGAAACGTATTAACTTTCTGTGTTTATCTAATGTAAACATAAAATAAAATAGTTAACGGGTGAACTACGCTTATCATAACTTTGGCCATGGATTGCTTTGTAAATAAGTTTACACGAAGAAAGATTTAAGTTGCATTTTAAACAACATGAAGCAATAACCTTCAGACTTTGAGGAACACTTTGATCTTAATTAAGTCGCTTTCAGTCTAACTAAAAGCATGGAATGCTATATGAATAATTAATTGACACACCTACTGGTCTGAATGAGGTATGTGTTGTGACTGTGAGAACATGCATTGTCGGTTGTATGTTGTAAATAAATAAGAGTTTTGTCTCACCCACACTTGTGGTTGTCAACAGACTTTGCCTATTTTATATTTACTATTAGGTACATGCGTAGAACTCACTTAAAGATGCAATTACAAACCATTCTTACCATAATATATTTAAACAGAACTTGTAGCTGTAAGCTCAACTTGTATTTTTGTATTTATTTATGTTTTCGCACGAGTATGGGTAAAATGAGTAAAATCAACACATTTATTTAAGGAAACGTTTTTATGGTGAGTGTGACTTCCAAATTCCATTGCACTTCTCTCTTCTGGTATGGTATTAAGTCGTTACCGTGTAACTCGAATTAGTTCACCCCTTCGTTTTCATGGAACACTCCAGGGGAAAATAAAATTGCAAGGAAAATACATAATTGTACAGAGGTACCCGCATTATCTTACTTCAACTTTAGTAATATTTCACCATTCAGTGTTAATTGTTATATTTTCGCATACAAGACATAATTGAAGTATACAATGACATTCACAGCTCTTCTACTTAACTGACTTATTAATTTGTAATAACGTTGAAGTACAATTGGGGTTATACGGTATACTAAGAAAATAAATGGGGGCAATGGTTCAATTGTTCAATGATATAGAAAGGAGAGGGAAGAGCGACAGATATAGATGGGTTCGTCGTTCTGTTGCAACCACAATGTGGTTTTGTATTCTCCTGTTGCTCCTGCTACCTAAATAGAATGAAACTAATGAAAGTAATACAAGGATAAGTACAAAGTACAAACAATGCAAGAAAAGCACAATAAGACTCATTCACTCCTTTTAAAATTTTCTGACATTCCCTCGTGTTGATGCTGTTGTACTGTTTAAATAACAATTAAGAATGTAATGAAAATGTGTAAGATATGTAACTTTAATAATATGCTTTTAGTAATGACAAAACATTAAAAATTTCTGAAATCTAGCGAATGGAAAACACTCAAGAATATTTACTATACATTAATAATTATCTATACAAAATTATTTCACCTAAATATCAAAAAATAAGAGCAAAGAGCAGTAGTCTTCCGTAGCCAGTTGCTCTTTCGCACTGTTTCCTTTAATTATTTTTTATTAATGAGCAGAAAATCCTCCATCCACGAAGACCTCTTCTCCATTAATCATGGAAGCATTTGGACTTAGCAAAAATAAAATCAAATCGACCACTTCTTCGGGTTCAGCAGCCCTTTTATTCAGACCACGAGCAATCCATGGAGCTGCCAAGTCCGCCGCTGTTTTCAACATATCCGTGTTGCAAAATGTCGGACAAACGCAATTGACCCGGATGGACGATGAACTCAGTTCCAGGGCCATGCATTTTGTCAAACTCACCAAGGCTGCCTTGGTGTTGCAATAAACCAGAGCCCCCTCCAAAGCATATCGGGAGGTCAAGGATGCAACGTTAACTATAGAGCCTTTGATATCCTTAGCAATCATTCCTTGGGTTACCACTTGGGAGATGTTAATAGCCGATTTATAGTTGATTGCAAATGTTCTGTTGGAAAACAGCAAAGATTAGCATCCGAACGATAAAGATCCTATGAAGATCATATATAGATATATAATCTTACACTGATAAAATTAAGAAATGATATCGACTAGAGTAAATCGTTGTAAAATTTTCTATAGCTCTTACTTATCAATTCCTCTTTCCGTTATGTTGCCAAATTTTTCCAAAAATCCTGGGATTCCCACGTTATTAACAAGATGGTCCAATGTGCCAAATGATTCAATAACCGACTTAGTTGCATCCCAATCACTAACATCGCATTGCACAGCAGTAATTTTGGGAAAATCCTCTTTCAGTTTAGCGATAAGGGATTCATCCTTGTCCAAAGTATAAACCACTGCTCCATCCTTGTAAAGCTTTTCCACTACGGCACGACCCAATCCTATACACAAATAGGACTGCACTCAGTTTCAGAATTCACAAATCATAGCTATGATGATTCTGGTCCAACCAAATACAGCATTATTTTTTAATTACAAACTTAATTTACATAAAATGTAAGTGTATTAGGCTGTGTTTATTATATCTATAAGTTTAAATGTAATGTGATTTTCATTTACAGAACAATTATTTTCGACTAAAATTTTTTAATGAAGAATGATTGAAGAGGGTTTATTTAACTTTACCTTTTCCTCCACCCGTAACAAGAACTCTTTTAGCTGAAAACGATATGTGAAGAGCCATTCTATCCCCTTCGTCAATTTTTGCAATACAAAACTTTGACTCGTTGCGTGTGACTCAAAGAAGTAAAATCCTGTGATTTTATCTAGCTAATTTTGTTGAGCAGTTGTTTGTGCAATTTCAATTAGCTTGAATGTATCGACAGAATGAATAGCAAATGTTAAGTACATCATATGAAGCCAAATTGAAGGTCACAGGACGACCAAAAAGCTGGAATGCACCGACAAAAAAGCTGAGTGCCAAGCACGCATGAACGAATACGAGTACTACAGACAGATAATGCAAAGGATTCACTTTGACTTTTTTACACATAATGTGAATATGTAAAGTTGAAGGCAGTTGACCCATCCATGAGCTGTGTTAATCAACTATATACACATAGTTAGGCACATAGTCATATTTTGGTAATAAATCTCTATGTACATAAGTTTACATGAAACATGTCGTATTATTTGTATATGCAGAATTACATAATACGCAATGAGCACAATTTAAGTAGCACTCTCCAAAAGAAATTCATAACCTTCAGACTTTGATAAAAACTTCAGTCTAAAAGAAGCGGTGTGTAATGACTCGTTATCTATTATTTCCCCAACGTATCTGCATTGCATGAGCCACAATCTCGTTGAGAACTGTGAAAACTGCACAATCATTCTTGCCTAATAACATCGAAAAGGTTTCGAAAATATCAATCATTGAATGCATTTCATAAATATCATCGTAGATGTCGACTTATATAGATTGAAGAAATACTTATTAAATGCAATGCTATAACTTAGGAGGTCCGCTTCTTTATGTACTTTACTCCTCGCAAAAAGTCGCAATGAACAAGTTGGTACATCACCCAGTTCAATCCATGCATTTACATTACTTCATTCTTTTTCATCCGTTTAAATACCTACGTCTAAATCGTAAAATACTATATCATTGTATTTTACATTAAACCTTTGAGATAATTTCAACTCTAAGATGAGAAAAAATATGCTATTATTTGCTACAAGAATATGCGACACTTTACTTTGTACTTTGTATCTAATAATAAATTATGTAGCATAAGTTAATCATCCTATTTTAAAGGTGCCTGTACCGTGTACCGTACCTAAGTAAATACTACTTAATAAATGTGTTTTTTGCTGAACACGACAAATCTTTACTTTTAGCTACGGTCTCATAATGCACAACAACAGCAAGTAAATAAGTGTTTTTATAGTTGTATGGTAGGTGCTAATCAGGAAATTCAGAATTGCATCGGGAACACTAATAAATAAAAAATGGAAATCATTTTTCCAGCTAAATTGTTGTAAATTTTGTTCTCTTTCCAATGGTCGTGGTCACTTTATTTCGGTTAGGGAACGACATAATTGCGACTTTTCATGGGATATGCAACACTATACTATGAGACTCAGTAATTTTTAAGAAGGCTTAATTCATAATTATTAATGGCAATAGCTATTCTTGTAGACAATTTTTTCATCTGTACCCAAATGGACATGATTTAAACGACTGGAAAATTAAGGAACAAAAATATTTACTATTTTCAAAACAAATTCAATCTTAGACTTCGCAGGGCTTATAGAGTAAAAAAGATAAACAGAATTAAATAAGTACTTTGTCTTTAAATGCTACCAAGTTTGTTTATTTTTTTTCAGCTTTAGATACTAATGCCTAAATGTTCAACTTTGTGATTTACAACCTTCGACTGTACATGTGATTGCTTTAGTAAATAGTTTGAAATAAAATACTGTACCTGTAGGCATAATAAAGTTATTGTTATAAAATTATACCAACATCCACATGCAGATAAATAATATAGTTAGTAGATATACTATATAGTAATCTCTTATCAAAAGTTATCAATGAAATGGACATGTATTCTTATTGTTAGAGTACATCTTTTGTTGAAAAATTGTTTTGGTTGGATTGCAAATGAAAGTTGCAACAACAGACTCTCGTTTCCAAATTTTGGTCAGTTGCAGAATTAGTAAAAAAAATATTCAAAGCGAGGACTGTATTGTGTGTAATGTGTATAGGAACGGTGTTTGAAAGAGATGCTGGATTCCATAAATGCTGGTTAAGGCTGGCTAGCCTGTCTGGAATGAGATTTTCGGAAATAATCCTTGGCTGTGTGGGTTGTAAACACATACTTTT
>JABASI010006033.1:0-11405 GCA_019776505.1 Tomocerus nigrus
CTCTTCCATCGCTCGCGGTCACTTCGGTATTCTCAACCCTTTTCTAAATATAATACTCTACGGCTTAAGAGATTATACTGCAGATTAACACACGGCCATTTTGGAAGTAGGCATTTCTCTCTTCTCTGTTTTCTGTCTTGGTTTTCGTACCTGGAGGAGATTACGAGAGAATGAACTGCAATAAAGTATACACGCTATATACATATAAAGTATAAACTAGACATAAGGAAGGAAGGGTTGTTATTCCCACTAGTACACTCTGTCATTCTTTGCAAGCCTCTACATGTACCTACACATAAATATCAGTCAGTCAGGTCAGTTATGCATCATCTATTATAACCTTAACAGTGATATAAGCCATAAGGAAACACTATTATTTATTTTATTCGGAAAAAACAAAATAATAATGAATTATCAAGCATTCCGTCGGTTGTTCCCTATTATTCAGATGAAACAATTATATATGGCACGACCTGTGCAATTGTACGATAAGTACATAGATACACAATAAAATAATATCTAACTACTACTTAGTATGTGTACGTTGATAAAATACGGATCAATAAATCCTCATGCCATACCATCACAACATCCAACAATATCAAACTATTAGCTTTATTTATTAGCATCTTTACTGATTTGACCAATAAGAAAGAAAGTCAAGTTAAAGGAACAAGTAGAGCTAAAAAATATTCTCTATTCAAATAAAACGAGTCAGGGTCTTTTTCAGGTGTTGTTTCATGTTATAGTATGATGATGATGATGATTTGACGTGGTTTGGTGTTTAACTTGAATGTTGAATGCCTGCGAGTGAAATGCATGCAGGTGCAGGTGCAATTTGGCAAACTCAAGCCAAGTTCCTGTCAGGTCAAACTAGACAATGTGTTTATGCATAAAATAAAATCTAATCCAATGCTGTGAATCAAAACAACGTAGCTACCTATACACATTGTTACTTGCTATATTCACAAAACAAATAGCTTCTACAGTCTGGATGACACAAAGTGCATCATCCTGTTTCATGAAATCAATACACACATTATTTTACGGAACAATAACTACTAATGAACTTTTTTGCTTAACTTGAATTTGATATGATCTCCTGTTTTACTTTTAATGAAGGATGCAATAAAAAACTAAAAATCCTATTGCATTTACTAATTATGCATACTTGCAAACAATAACAATTTAAATGCTTCCTATGAACAAACTATGACTATTAGTTAGTTACATGAAATAGGAGGGCTTCTTTCGAAATCTTTAGATTAATTAATAGGTACGTATAGAAAAGTAGGAAGTAAACTACTTCTTGGTCTTGTTTGTTGAAGTAGTAGCTCTTTAGTTGCGACTATGTAATGGAAATGCAATAACATGATGTTTGATCTCTGTCAACATTAAAGCCAATGTTCTGTTCATTCATCCCAATTTGATGAATCAAAATGCAAGTGACTTAAATCATCTCATCTCACCTACCTGAGGGTGGATGTGGATCTAATGGAATTGCAGTTAGTCTTGTTTTTCTTTAGACAGAACGTGTTAGTGGATGGATTTTTTTTGCATGTGGATAGATATAAGTAGCATTGAGTCTCTTCCTTTTTCGAGCATGTATTTTTGTAGATTGTGTTTTTGTGGTGATGGATAATTGAGTCTCATGTCCCATTAGCACTTGTTTATACTGTATTTAGAAGTGAGCTAAATAATTGGCCATCGAAATTGGACAGGAGTAAATAATAGAGATGCAGTAGTGTGCATCCAGAGATGATTGTATGTAAGAGAGGAGCAAGTGAAGTTTAATATGGCTAGGTAGATGAAATGAGGAGGTTTCGACCAGAGAGAGAAGAGTTCATCACGTTGTTGCTACGTGAGTTTGCCAGGGGTTTGCTACGCCGGATTGGTTGATGAGGGAAGGCAATATATGTAGGCGCATTACTCTTATACCTAGCCTCTCCTTTTTACTTTGCTTCCCTCTCTCTCTCTCGACTCAGCTTTGCCTTCCCTCACATACATTCACATTCTATTATACTTCAAACTAAAGGAGCAGGGCAGAATAGAACTTTTGTCTATATGCCATGCCCAAATGCATCACATGCCAAGTTCATGACTTTTGAAACTCAAGTTACTTACATCTAGTCGAAATAATATTATGACTTAAAAATGTAAAAATTGTATGAGGAATTCTATCGTTTGTTTTGACAAACATTTTAAAGATAAGCTAGTATATACTTAGTATATCTATACCTAATTGATTGTCATCAGTTAACTCCTTTTCGGAAGATTTTACAACATTGCAATTATTCTTGAATGTATACTAATTGCAGATATTATTATACTACATTTATTCACCAATCACAACTTATTTTTACCAATTTATGTGGTTAATGAAATAAATCGGAGTGGCTCATTCGCTTACACAGGCGAGTATCCATAGACAAAGTTTTTTAAGGCAAAAGATTATCATCTTCAGGTTTCAGGCTTAATCTTAATATATGGCGAGTATCAAGATGTTTTATCAAATTTTCTCTAATACACCCGTTTCTTTCTAAAAACATATTGTGCTGCAGGTAGGAACTCTTCTTTATTATAATTGTGACATAAGGAAATATGAATGGAGATGTCACTGTCACTGATACACAAATAGGATACATTAAAAAAAGTTTCAACATTGGTCTATGGGCTATATAAAAGGAGTAGCTACTTATTTGAAAGCGGGTTCATAGGTGGAATGTTTTGTGTAGAACTGCTGAACTTTGCCTGCGTCATCATTTTGTCTTGTCCATATGTAAAGACGTTGAGAATACACAGAAAGGTATTATCCATTTGTATTTAATGTGTTGTAGACTATTAGAGTGTGTAGAGTGTAGAGGATTGAACATTATCCTATCTTAGCTGGAGATAAAGAATAATGGTATGAGGAAAGCGAAAGAAAGGATTCCCTTTATTACTAGTACTAGTTACTGTATATGCATGTTAATAGTTATATGCTAGAAAGGTAGGTTATCTGTGTTATAAATGTTCATATGCTGCTGTAGAACATATTATACTCGATTTATACATAAGAACGTGTTACACGAAGACTGTACAGAATCCTACTCTTTATATATGCACATATGGCATTTTAGTTGCTTTGAGTAGTTGTTGGAGTATGTACAGAGAGTTTAGTTACATATGAAAGAAACGGAACGAGTCTAACAGCTGATCTTTCCCTTGCTTTTGCCTTGGATGTGCCATGCTCACACCATATCACATCAGAGCTCTAGCTCTCGCAAAGAGTTAGCTAAAGCTACACGAAAAGGAGTCAGAGAAGAGTTTTTCGTTCTAAGTTCTAACTTCTTCTGTGTGTATGTGCGAGCGAGGCTGGGTATGTATGTATTTTGGCTGGGTTGACTGTGTGAGGGGTAAAGTCGGCTCTTCCTCGTCCTACAGCCACAGTACATCAGGAGCAAAGAGTCAGAGCACACACACAGTCACATAGCTTAGGGCCTTACGTTAAGTTCACTTACGTTACGTTACGTACACACGTTTAACTGTGACTACTACTACCAAGTTATAGAACTTTGCAAAAAAGTTTTGTCTTTGTCATGCAGTCACATTAAAACTTTACTACAATTAATAATAATATATTTAGAATCTTTTTACCCGTACTTAAGTAGATATACTTTTCAGGATTTACATAATAATAATAAGATTTGTTGCAAATCTCTTCTCATTCTCACATTATACTGTTGTTATTATTGCTGTTCGTTAAAATATATATCCTACTGCTTATAATATCTCTGATTCTTGTGAGGAATAATAATTTTGTACGATACAAGTCGTTTCAATAGATTTTCTGTGGAAAAAGGATTTTTTTGTTTGTATAAATAAATGACATTTGCATTTGGTGTTGCATTTTGAGTAGGAGATAGTAAACAAAGAGCAAGAAAGCATCTCATGTGTAAAAGGAGATTGTTTAGTGCGGATTTTCATGTAAAACTGAGCGAATATTAAGTGCTGCTGAAGTTGTGGACCTATTTATACTTTGGATTGATTTGTGTTGCGATTTTTGTGTCTATGTTTGCGATCAGTCTAGAAGTTCACAATAATCCGTTTAGATTTTCCTATTTGAATTCTTTGATTTTCGTAGACACTCATTTAAGCTAAGGTTGGCAGTTGAGTTTAGGGATTAAAAAATCGGGAAAATGATTGATTTCATTGAAGGAGTAAATAGTGGAAATTACGCAAAGGGCGGAAACACCGGTGAGAGTGTAGTGAGTGCCGGAAGTAGTAGTGGGAAGACATTATCACCGACCGGTCAGCCACCACCGGCAATAATGGATAGCGGGGAGGAATTAAAAAGTGGTGATGGGAAAGATGGGAAAAGTTGTGTGAAATCTCGTCGAGAATTAGGATTGCCATTGTCATTGTTCTGCAATGGAGTTGTTGAGTCTGGAGAGAGAGGAGAAAGGAGAAAAACGACTATGGATCTCGAAGGAGGAAGACATAAGACTAACACGGGCATCGGCTACCACGGTCGTTGTGCTGACCCGGATGATCCTGACTTGCCACCTCATCTTAGTGAATATATGGAGCAGAATGTGATTGCTGTGTTGAACCGGTGTGACCCTGAGAGGTATCGCCGCTGTTATAGCTGTGGCTATGATAATACCAGTAGTTCTGCCGATGTCTCTAAAAACGGCTTTTCCTCCGCCAGCAACCCTGACTCTCCTTGTAATAACCCTGCTGGTGGGAATAATAGTAGTGCTGGGAATAACTTGGTTAATTATTACTGGAGTCAGCCGACCTACACCTACCCCGGCTATGACTACGGATGGACTAATAACTATCCTCCCGGCTATTACCAAAATATCTACTACCCACCCAATCAAAATCACAGTCATCATCATCATCATGAAAACACGGAGAGTGACGGCGCTGTTCTTGGAGCAACTCATCCCGCTGACGAATTTGGAGTCAATGATATGGACGAAGAAGAAATATTCACTTTCGATGTAAGTCTTTAACAACCACGAAATCTTCACGCGATTCGCTATAATTTAATAATCGTTTTATTATCCATATCGTCACTATTTATACGCTCTTGCAATTTTGGATCGTACGATGATGTAAGGAAAATTGCAAGTATAGTAGAATCAATAGGAAAATGCATTCATACATCAATTAAATATTGATTGCTTTTACATCATCATCATTGAATTTGTAGTTAAGATCATTGCTTTCGTCCTATGTGCGTTTATATATGGAATGATGACAGGCTATTTTTATTCTATGAGCGGAAAGTAAAATTATTAAAAGAGTCTCACAAGTCGGTAGTTGGTAGCTACATGTAAATTAGCTTTATTCATATAACTATTATGTTTATCCATCATTATTTTCCACTAAAAACTATAGAGCACATCATTAAAGACCTTTTTCACAAAAGGAATCTTCAATCTTCTTCAAGGTTGCCATTGGGCGTGTGCATTCTCAATCTTGAGAAGTTGAGACGCGACGGATTTTCTCAATTCTTTTTCTTAGCAAGGAAATAAATGATACTTTATAAAAATTGTCCCTTATAAATCTTCTCACTCAAGCTATGGCATTTCTACATGGTCATCATTCTCATCTTAATGCACATTATTTTTTTAAGTACTTAAGCTCTTCCATAAGTGTAAGTATATGAGTATAGCTGTAACATTATTAGAGATGTGATTATCTACTCTCGTGACGGCATAAGTTACACATTTTTTATCAGAATGCAGTATTATTTGTAATTCTTTTGAGCCTTAGTGTCATACTTTACTTTATTACGATTCCCTGCCCACCACCTTTTACGCTATGTAACAGGGAAAGGTGAATTGAACTTATATTTTACAGTCCAATCCCCCATGATCCAATCAATCCGCTCTTATATTTCAGGAACTGACGATAACACTCTAAGATTATGTAATATGTAGTGCTTTTTGTATGGTAAACACTGGACAGGATGCAGTTGCACGTACGTCCGTGTGATTTATAAAGGTACAAAAATTCACGGGGTCGAGTACGTTGTTGAATGTGATGAGAGGACAATGAAAAAAGTCACTGCCTTATCTCTCTGATAATTTCTTATGGCCATTCAGCTTTTAGTAAAATATCAATACATTTTTATCTCAACCTGCTATCAAATACCAATTCAATTTTATTTATTAGGTAATTATAGGAGTGTGTGACAATTTTCATTCAGAGAATTTAAACGTAGACCATTGACATTTAATATAGGCCAATACCAATTAAATATTTTATAATGGCCAATTAAAATGATTTTCGTGTCGTAGCTATTTAAACTATACACAATAGAAATTCGTGTACAGGTACTTAAGTATGAAGGTAAAAAAATATTTGTGTGAGCAAAAACAATTATTGTGGTATAATGGGACTTTAAACGACCAGAAGAATGAGTCATTTTCATCGAGTTTTTGGGGTATCTTAAGCGATTAGATTTTTGACAACTGTATAAACTATAATATCCTTTTGTAGAATTGCATTTCACACATTGCACCTTGAATGATTACATGGAAAGTGCATTAGGGATATTATGTGCATCGTGCATCAGGTATTTAAGTGTTGATTGCTTTATGGTGTTGAATTGAGAATTGGTGAAGGAATGAAATTGTTTTGACTTTTGAAATGGTTTCTTATGTAAATGTGCATGCATGTAGGGTAGTTGAGCTGTGATGATCAATCACATCGTATTATTATCAGAAAAGAGCTAATTAAACTGCTAATGATTTATGAATGGGTAGGAACTACGAAGGGAGTGCGAGTAAGAATAGATTACACGAGTTTTTGCCGGCCGGTTGAAGGCGTACATAGTTGTTTTGTGTGTTGCATTGCATTGCATGGAGCATGCAAGGAAAAATATGATTAATAAGCATCGTGTAACATTAAGATAGTATGTTGAGTTGTTATAAAGTAGTAGAGAGTGTATAATATTATTAGGTTGAAGTGCATTGGATGGAGATGGAGAGGGCCGTCGTGTTGAGATCGATAAGTTGGATTAGAGTGCTCGTTCGTAGGAGGATTTATGGCAAATAGGAAGACAAGACTTGACAGAGATATCAGACCTTAAGTCTAATATCTTCTTTTCTATATTACGCTCTTTAGTTTTTCTCTGGGAGCCAACGGCAATAAAGACAATGCAATAATAACGATAAGACTTTTCTATGTGTTTATGGTTTATATAAGGGTGCTGTTGAAACTTTATAGTATCTATATAGAAAATATCGAACAAGAGTCGAGGATTAGATTTTGCATTTTAGTTCAACCTTGTTTTATAGTTGGTTGGAATTGGGAGAGATGATCATCAACGTTTTGTCCGGATCAAACCAAGTTCTTCAACATTGGTTCAGGGCCAATGTTCATAGCATACTACTCTGTTAAACCAACCAAGGTATTAAGAAATAGTATTATTGGAATGTCATGTCTTCTATAATGCAAATATCTCAACTCTCTCCTAATAATCGCTTGTCATGAGGAAAGATGTTATGACCTAATACTTTTCTATGTAGCTAAGAATTATTTTTTACTATCTTTACGTTCATTATTTATTGCCTTGTGTCAGTAAGTAGTTATTGCACTAACATAATGCATTCAGCTCTGGAAATAAAAGATTAATTCCCTAAAATGTGTAATTATTAGGTACCTACACATATAAACGAGATACGAATTGCTACAAGACTAGGAGTAATCTCATTGTCTTGTAGCTTGTAGTACGTCAATTGATATTTTGATTTACGTCATCTATTCTTACGAGTAGGTATATATTTTTGATACAATGTCAGGTGTACTCCAATAAATTATCTAATAAATAAAAGGAAATCCATGCTAACTATTGAACAGTTAAACTGAACTACATAGTTAAGCACGCTGAAGGTTACCTGTCTAGTCTGCCTGTTAGGTTTTCCTTTCCCCATTGTTTCTATATCTGTCTGTTCTGTTTCTGTACGTGGAAAATTGAAGAGACGTGCGTTAACCAAAAATAAGTATCAAATGCAGTATGTAGTATTTACAAGCATCAGGAGCATTGCAACTTTGTTTACCATGTCATTCAATTTTCTATATCCGACTGGGAATTTTATGGGCTTATTTAGTAGATAAATATGTGTATGTATATAATTCGATTTTATATAGCCAAGTAAATGTACTTTGTATAATAGGCTCGTGATACTTATATGCATTAGAATTATATTATTGGTGTGTGCATGTCCCTCGTTTTCATCTCTTTCCTGTACTTAGAAATAGAAAAGGCTTCTTAGATTTTGCACACTATAAATGGCAAAATATATAATGTAGGATAATAATAGCATTAGGAAATGCTATCTAGGACTTTTGCATTTATTGATTTATATATCACCACCACTAGAGTATATTTACCATAATTTGTGCAAGAATGTACTGAGGTTCCTTTAAGTGTAATCTGATCAGAATTTAATGTATATGCTTTTAGCATAGTGGTATATGCTACAATAGGTATATTATAATATTACAAATAAACTAATGTTATTTGTGCAATATGTGCTATAAGGATTTTAATGTATTGTGAAAGTCCCAAGTGGAGATTAAGTTTCCATTGACAAGAGATTTAAACTTGAGATATTGCATGGGAGACTTGTGACAAAAGATGGAACGGGTTGCGTAATTTATCCTGTGATCTGACTGAGAGAAGAATAGGCTCAGACCATGAATCAGCTTAAGATCTTCATTTCCACACGAATGCTTAAATGTCCAAGTATTTTATATCCTGCCCGGATCTGGGTATTGCGGGATTCTCATTATATCGTCTTGTCATGTCGTGGTGCAATGTGCAATTCTCATTTCCAGCTTGTTTCTTGCTATAATTATGGTTCCATTGTGGACATCATATTTAATCAATATTGCGTCGCCGTTCTTTGCAATGCGCCTATCTGTGTCGCTCGCTAATATGTAATCAGCCTATCTCATTCTCCGCCTACTTAATCGTACAATTCTAATTTGAAGTCGTATTTAAAAACCTCGGAGATATTAGAAAATTACCGCGCTTGTGTCAAAAAATGTCTCATAAGCTATTTAATCTTATTTAGTACTAAATTTTAGATATGGTGGTTGCATACTCAATGGACGAATGAAATCTATGTCTACATTTAGGCGGGAAAATGAGATAGGCTGATTACATATTAGTGAGCGATCCAGATGGGCGCATTGCAAAGAACGGCGACGATTGGCCAATTCTCTATCTAATGCATAGAATGGAAAGAATAAATATTTAAAAACGTATTAAATATAATTGGGGTATAGTGTAGTAATTAAAACAGAATTGGTACTGCAGAGCTTTTATACACTAAACATTATTTCACTGGAAACTTATCGGGTGGATATGTGTTACCTAAAAAAATATTTAAAAAACTCTTAAATGTTACCGTAGGATATAGACAAGAAGCACAAGCACATAGTGATAAACGGATGGTATTAATAGTTAATTGGATTACTTATACTTATGCCGAAATTGATGAATGAATATCATATGAATTGTGACCTAGGTTGGCTGAAGATCCGATGTCAATGTCGTTGTTTTCTAGTGAAGACTAATGTATCTATATGTTGACAATAAGTGATTGTGTGTTAACGCGATAAGTTATTATTGTGATATCGAATCCTGTTTAATGGCGAATGTAATTGTTCATACGTGTGTAGTAGTATCTAGTCCTGTTCTGTTTATAAATGTGTTATGTATGTATCGAGAGTTATGTCCAAAATATATTCTGATGACAGTCTTTCGGAAAGTGAGGGTGAGTGGCGAGTGTGTGGAGTGAGTAGTGGAGTAGGCCAAAAAGTAAAATGATGATTCGGCTCATTTTGTGTGTCTCTGTGGAGGAGAGTCAGAGAGAGAGAGAGGAGAAAATATATTTATATGGAAGTATGAAGCTTTTCCTCCTTTATCTGTGGCTACATAAATAGTATGTGCAGTAATAATGTATGAACTAGACTGTTTGTATGTATGAAGTTTGCTCGATTTCTTTTATTTCCCTGTCCTAATGCATTCGCTTCTGGTTTTACGTATTTTACGGCTCCTCAGCTCAATAAATTGCTGACGCCAGCCGGGGAACTTACGGAATCCATACATCTTTCATACAGCTATTTGTTTTTTCCTGTTCCAGGCAGGAAATCGGAAAATAGAAAATTTTTTCATCTACCAAACTATACTGTGTTGTTCCTATTCGTCGGTAGAGGAAAACGAGCTCATTCTTCAATAACTATAGCAGTTAATTTGTAACAGTTGTATTCTACTTCTGTTATGGTGTAGTAAATGGCTAATAGACACAAAAGAGACATAATACAACTATGTTCTGTGTAGGTAGAATATATAAAATTTTAGGATACAAAGAAGAAAACAATGTTTCCTCTGTACTATTCGCCTCCCATTCAAGACAGGCTACAAGAGTATCGTTCTTCATTTCAACTTCCTTCCGATCCTCAACTTTTTTTCGGTTGCCCATTTGAGTTGGGCGTGTTGACTTCCCAAGTTCCCACTACAATTGTTTTATGCTGTGGAACAGATAAAAATTTATACGAATTTTGTCCAGTCGTTGACGCCAATAATTCATTCATAATTTTTGAAGTTTGCTACCTTCTTTATACCTATTTGGTTAAACACAATTATATTGTACATTTAATATAAATTTTAGGCGGCGCTTAAATATATAAAAATAAGTGTAATAAATGGAGTAAATGGTAATAACTTTTGATTATGTAGTGAATTGAGGAGATTGAGGACATTGAACTGAGTGTTAATAAATATTTGTTTAGAAATCAATGGAAGAACAGTTTTAACTGAATAATGCATAACAAGGTAAAGGGACTTTGTTTGTAGCAGTGTTGATCCAGCGGTGTAAAATGTGTTTCTGAGAATTGTGGGTCTTTTTGCAAGGAATTTAAAATTGTAAATAGAGGAGGAGATTTACTAACGAAGCTGAGCTAAAAGTCCGAATGGATCTAGGAAATGAATTCTATGGAAAACAAAAACACTTTATTATAGTTATCTGCAGATAGGAATGAAGTATCACGCCATACCAAGTTCTCTACTAGAATAAATTCACTAGTAGCCTTCATCATTAAGCTAACCAGTACCATTTTCTATTGTATAAGTATATGAAGGTAAAAGTGGATAAAACTCTGTTCTCTATAGTTCATATGCCAAAATCTAATCTTTATATAGTAGAATTCTATGTTATGCTTACTTTGATATAGTTAGATATCTAGAGTTGAAACAATTGCATTCGATGTAGAATGTAGAACTATCACCTAACTATTTGTAGTGGAAGAGCAAAGTAAACTTGAAAGGGCTGTTATCTCTCTGCGTTTTAGTTTAAGTAACTAGCATAAATACATATTATTATGATTTATATTCACCA
>JABASI010006034.1:0-11405 GCA_019776505.1 Tomocerus nigrus
CCATTACTACTCACACAATGCTACTATGCATATCACAAATAATAGATAATCTATGTATTTATCTAGAGAAAAGGAAGATGGATTTTACCATCATGCATAGCATAGTATACATCGTGAATTCTCTAATGTAACCAACCAGTGAAGATTCCTCTCTTTTCCACTACAACAATACGTAATATAACTGCAGTATAGTTAAAGTTAAACCTACAGATATATATGTATTACCCTCATACCTACCTATATATTCCAATTTCCAAGAGTTTCACGTATAATGTGAGCCCAAAAGTTTCCCCCAAATTCAGTCTTAGCTGGAAATGCGTATTATCTAGAGACAAATAGTTGGGAATGTAAATGTAAGTCATGTTCAATAGTCTGTAATGAGCTCGTTAACTTCGATTAGCCGAAACATCATTAAGTAGTCGGTCCTGATGATACTAATTGTAGATGGAAGGTTCTTTCACATTCTACTTGCATAATCTATTTGTGAGGAGAATAAAGCCGAAGATATCCGTCCTTTTCCCCATCCTCCCATAATCTTACTACTATAGGCATCTGAACAGAGTTAAAGTTAAAAAGGTTACTGGAAGTTTACCTTACCTCTCCTAGTACAACTTACCACCATGGAGTAAGTATTTCTAAAAAGTAATTCACAAAAAGGAAACTGGAAGAGCTGATGCCTCGCCCACTGAAACTAGAGTATCAGCTTCCAGTTTACCCTAACATCAGATCAGATCAATAGCAAGATCACTCAACTCATGTATAAAGTAAAACTATGCGAAGAAAACTTAGGAAGCCACCACATGGATTTTGGAAGCGAGAGAGGACAAAAGAAAAAGACCTTCTATCTCGAAAAGGTTCTCTTCTTGGTAATAGTCATAGGAGGAAACAAGGATTCTTTTCTTATAGAAATTTTCATGTAGGTACTCAAAGAAAGTTGCCGTGTCAGAAAACCATAAGACGGCTGAGGTAATTTATGTAACATTACATTACTTACACCACACCAACCAAACCCAGGCACACAAACACCAACACACTATTATAACTTCAATTTCAGCTATGATGAGATGAGTTTTAAATTCATCCATTTGCCTGTGGTCTTTACATTACACTTATACCCGAAAGCCGTCTCCTCGCCTTCTCTCACTTTTCTTTTCCTACATGAACAGTTCTTATAATGTTACAAACAAAGTATATCATATTTAATCTACAAAAATACTATATACTTAAGAAAATCTTGGATATACATACGGCTACATATATCCATTTAAAATTCCCATAAACACTTGTGTAGAAAAAGGAGACGCAAAGTTGTTTGAATGCACTTTACTCCGTCTCCGTCGCATCTTTCATAAGTGCAGAGCCGTTTTCAGTTAGAAATATAAGCCAGAGGGAAAAAGAAATGAAATAAGAGTGGATTGACATGACACTTGTCACGTTGGTCTCCTCTCATCTTCCTTTACCATGCTATGTTGCACGTTTGCTTTTATGCAGTGTTAACTTCTAGTTAGTGATGCGGGAAAATGTAGAAAATGAAAAAGGTCCTTACCTATTTATACCGCTACTAAATAGCCTTCTTCACTAAAGTACTCACCCTGAGCAAAGTATAATAATAATGAGGATGTTGTAGATAGGTAGGTTGGTTGGTGCTATGCTGTTAACACGAAGCCACCAGTCTTACTTACTTATTACTTACAGTGCACTGCTCAACGTGTCAACTTTCAAGTGTCATTTCCCACGCCAAATAAAAATATCATCAGTTAAAGTGGATGTGTATATGCAAGAATGCCGTAAGAGGATCAAGACTAATGAAATGAAGCAATTGTGCTCTGCACACATGCATAATGTGTACATTATATATTATCTGTTGAAAAATGCAAGGATGGCAACTAGGAATAGACAAAGTCAAATAAGACAAAGGATAATATGATGAACAATATTCTGTGTTCGAAAAAGGTTAGAATGTACAGAGAGAGACTTAGATTATTGTTGTGAAATAGCAGCAGACAGGTCTGTTGCTCTTGATAATAGCCTAGAGCTAGCTCTCTTCTTCTTCTTCTCCCTTTGGTATTTACGACTCCTGCTAATCATTTAACTCAACGTTAACAATCATTCTATAAAACCGAAACTGGTTGTGTGTAGCGAGAAAAGAAGATATTCATTTCATCATAGTAGTAGTAGGTTCTAGTTAATGCAACGTCCCGTTGACTCTATATTAGTCTATATATGACGAAGACTCGAAGAACATGTCTCGTAGAATGTATTGCACTTATCTCTCTGAGTTTTTTGTAGTCTATTAGGGATTGTTGTAAGTAAGTAACTAGCTTTTGAAGTGAACCATCGAGCCAACCTACTCTAAAATAAACCTAGGTATGTATATGAATAAATGAATGTGCCTGACTAGAATACAGTAGGATTACACCTGTCCTTGCTTCTTTCTTTCTCCTTCCTTTTTCTATTATGGTAGCACGCTATAGGTGATATTGATTATTATGGTATGCGAGATATCTATTAGGGTTAAGGAATTATTTACTAACAGCTAGCTAGAGCTGCTACACAAGGAAAAGACTTCAATTTAGATAGTAACTTACACAAGAGGAGTTGACTTATCTGTAACAATTTAATATAAGGCTTTTGTTTAAATATGCTCCGACTAAGCTACTTAGCATCTCTGAAATTACAAGATATTATACGATGCACCTTCAATCAAGTTCCCACTTGCCTAATATTATATTCCTAACTGACATTGACTCCATTAGGAGAGGAGCAAATGGAAAAATATTATAATATTACGGTACGTGAAAGAGGTGATATATAAACAAGAAATATTTAGTGACGGTCTATGTAAAGGTAGTAATAAGTAAGTAAGAGAGATAAAATTAAGGTCGAACAAGGGAGCTCTTGAACTGTTTCATATTCAGTCAGTTGGGTGTTGGGTCTTAGGAAGACGGCTCATCAAGAAAACTTTGGTAATTTGATGGCTGTTCTTTTAGCGTTGTTAGCTACTATACGTTCCTTTTAAACTTTTCCGTGTGTATGCCTAGGAATGTATGTAAATCTATATGTAAAGTATAAGGAAATAGACGGATTACCTCTGTAAAACGGTTAAGATAATTTTTAACAAGGAATAAAAATACTTTTAGCTCTACATTAAAAGTTTTCATATGACATGTGCTCGACTGACAGAGGTAAATGCTAAGAGTGATTCTGTCGGAGTATGCTTAAGTGAACACAAGTTTGGTTTAGCTTGACTTGACTTATGATGACGGTGACAGTGCATGTTAAAGCGTCGTGTTGACTAAAATTACACCCATGCTTTTCCACTATCCTCTCTCCTATAATAACACGAACGTAGTAGTAAACAGAGTGCTTCCTAAAATTCTGCCGCGTTGCACTATTGCAATCTGTAGGGATCTCTTCTTCCCTGTGTGAACTACCGATTGAGGAAGATTTTACTTGTCTCCAGTTAAGCACAGCTACAAAACAAAAAAGACATCTCGAAGAGAAAACCCTCGGATATTTTCAACAAGGCGTTAGCTCGCTATGGCTTTAGAGTCAATCCTACACCATCATTCAACATAATGCGGCTAGAAAAAACGCTTCCTTTGCATTTGCATCCCTTTAAGTAGGAACACAATTCTGTGTGTGTCATAACATTATATGTAAATACGCAAATCGCAACAAAAATTATCATCCTTTACCATATGGGATAATATTTTATTCTGCTCACTCCTCCTCCCATCCCATCGGTACCTTTCATATTTATAACTGTATGAATTTGAACTGCCCAACCAATTTTGAGTTATGGTTTTCCATTAACACTTTTCCTTATGACAATTTCATTTAGATATATGTTCGAAAAGAATTCATGCACATAACACAATACTCCTACTTACAGTAGGAATATTATATAGTAATTGCATGCGAGGAGAACTGTATCTTATTACCACAAATTAGTATCGTGTGTGACTGGATTTTATGACCTTTCGTATTTCGTATGTATAATATATGCTCTAAGTTTGCAAGAAAATAATATAAGGACTACGTTTTAGATTACGTGGCTACTAATGTTAAGGAAAGCACTGAGGCAAAACCTTTCGCGAACATTAAGCATAGTAATAAGGTGTTAGCTAAGAATGTGAACAACTTACGAAGTAAGGATCAAGCTGGCAGTAAACGTGTTCGTAATCTTCATTTTGCGGAACAGATGAGCCAGTTGGAGATGCAGAAGAATTTGTTCCGGGACCACTACCGCCACTTCGTCTGCCACTTGCACTTCCACGACTACCACTACCACTGGCACTACCTACTCCAGAACTGTCATTGTCACACTTGGCCACGACAGATAATTCCGTCATGTTTTGCGATGAACAGGCAGCATTCCCATCCAGCACAGACCATGATGCTGCACCACTTAGAGCAGCAGCAGATGATGTGCGATCCCCAAGAGCGTCCAAGATATTGTTCACACTCCTGTCATCTTCGTCGAAATCTGTTGGAAAACAAAAAACACCACGGTTTCAACTAAATAAATCATTTCTAATGAGCATATGCATTTTTCATTACTTACTACATTACTAATGTGCATTATAAGATAAGTAGACAACACAAAACTTGCTAATCGGTTACTTAATATCTCCCCGCAAATTTGATACCTCGTCTACTTCTATTTCTTATAGGTATCTACTTGCATCTTCACTTCGTTTCTATTTATCATTATTCCTGTAATGCGTTGCATTTACTTTACAGTAGGTAGGTACACTAATAAATGTAAGTCCATTTACTTAATATCTCTGTTGCTTTATGATAAATATGTTTTTCCAACTACCGAATCAAAGTTGCACGGAAGAAAAGTCGAGAAAAGGGCCGAGCATCAATGCACATCTATTCACATAATTATAGCAAAAAATTCAGCAACAAAAAAACCCAACTGCTCCCATTAGGTGTATAATTTGACGGTAGACTGCGAAGGAAACGTAACATTTGTTATTACCGCACTAAATGCAACATGCTAAATAAAATTAAGTACCTACGCAAAGAATACGTTCTGAGTAGCCATATAAAAGTGTTGGAAGTAGGAGTGTATAGTAGTAATGATTAGATAGCAAACAATCATCAGCAACAACGCAGTTTTGTTATATAAATGCCTTAGTATTAGTGTATGGTTATGCTAGGAAATAAAGGGTTGTGCATTTGTTAACCATTTCTATATCTGAGTAGCCCAATGATGTTTACAACAACATTATTATTTAATTTTGCTTACGTTGCAAAAATCCATTGTGTTACATAAAAAATACTAAAATTTCCTGCATTGAAATTCCTAGGTATTATTAAGGTTTTACGTCATATGGATGTCCTGTAGACAAGGCATTTTCAAGATAAATTCAAATTCTTTTATTCAGAATATGATTAAATAAACTTGAAATCTTCACTTACTACTGTATTCTGTATAGGTGTAATTTAAAATTAGACATGCACGAACATGCAACTTCTGTACATATCAAAATAAAGGAAATCATTCATTTCATGCTAGGCCTGTCCGGTAGAAATAAACTGTTTTCAGCACAATGCTCATTCAGATAATGCTATAGTATATTTACCCCTGAGTTTATAGTTTTATTCTAAAGATTACAAGGAATAACTCAAACATTCCAACTTTACCACTGAAATTATTCTGTAACTGTTTGACTTTGTATGAACAGGTAGACGTAGAACTTGACGTGCGTACTTTTATTCTCACGCAGTAATTTTTACTGTACTTAACAATAAATGGAAATAGGAATGCAAAAGGTTTAAAATTGGCCTCTGAACTTAAAAATGAGCATTAAACACGTTTATATAAGATTCATTCTTGAAATGGAAGATAATCAACAAGAAATAGGAAGTAAATTATTAGTGAACATAACGAAATGCAAACCTGCAAGTGTTTCGGCTTGATTTAAAACGAACAAGTATATTTACGGTCAACCTTTCGTTACCACATAATAGCATAACCTTAGTTGCATAAAAGTATTAAGTTTCCTTTATTGCACCTTGCAAACAAAGCAAAAGAAAAAATCTCTTGATTTTCTTCGACTTAACAGTTGAACTAATTGTGAAGGGCTGTTATTTTTTTTGGTGTTCAAGTTCATGCATGCACAAAAAAATACGGCACAAAGGGAATTGAATTCAGACTGCACATTAACGAGTCAAATGTTTATAGTGGCTACTGTTGCTTACTCGAATCTGACTGATTACTCTTCAGTTTGAAAGTACTTCATAGTTTGTGGCATACCACCATGAATGAGATTGATGAACATAATAATTCTTTTTAGACCGTCGACGAAGAATTTGTATTGCACTTGTACTTATATCTTTTAGTTCCCCTACCACATTTTTGCATCCGATAAAAATATACAAACATGCAACCAACTATACAAACTATTTCAGAGTAGGTAAATGTAAATGTGAAATGTAATGCTGCAATTAAATATATAGATTTGCATAAGATTAAATGCTTAATACGTAGATGGTATTAGGTACTGCTTTTGCTTTGTATCCACATTTCATTAAGCGGACTGTTGAAAGAGAAATTCCAATGTGTAATGCTAGCAGCAAAAAAAAACAATAATGAAATAATTAACTAAGCTCTCAAAGTTCAAGGTTGCCGAGAATAATTAACTGGTTTGTAATCTTGCATTTTGCACATGTAACTCTTTTACTAGTACACCAATGAAAGTAACTTACAATTCATTATCAGCAGAATTTCAGCGGAAGCAAACAGAGTTGAATTAGACGTGGCATTGTGTATTGAGGTAGGAGGTGCAGCGTAATGCCACATTTACTTAATATAATCTAGTAAGTACCTTCGTATTTTCATTATAACATTATACCAATCGTGTCGAGAGAATAAATTCAAACTCTACTATATGTATACATAGATGACAGAGGTTATGCATTATTATATTACACTCTCATGCCAAGAGTGTGTCCTAGTAGCTCCAGATAGAAATCTAGTTATGTCATCGTATAATGTACTTTGTAGACGGGAGTAGCTTCTCAGAAGAATAGAATACGTGTTTGCAATTGAAATCAGCACAGGTTAGCTTAGCTATACTATATATAAAATGGCACAAAGATGTTCCTGATAGCAAACCTATAATAATATAACGACTAATATAGGTAGTCATCCACATTTCTGAGAATATCATTTCTGCTGATGCACAGTAGAAATCGAGCAAAGCAGGTTTTCATTGACAATGGGCATATTTATATCAACAATCAACATGCGTATACAGAAATAGAAAAGTCAACTTTCAACTTGCGTTTCATTGTATTGTAACTTGCCGAAGAGTTACCAGACAAGTCGTGTTACCATTTGGTAAATAGAGTAAAATTGTAAACAGAAATCATTGACATGAATGGACCGGGAGGAATCATATCATTACTCCATTATTATAGGTAGTTTCTATTTTGCAAAAACTTTATTGGTAAATATATAACACGATGTAGTCATCACTTGCAAATGATTGTTACACTTGCACAAACAACCTTGATATACAAACGATGCTAAAAATGAACGTCATTGACGCACGTAAACGTGAACTATGATCTTTTAAAAGTAGCAGAAAAAGTTATTCCAGTACAACAACAAAAAAATTAGCATAAAAAGAGAAAAACACTCAGAATTAGTGCATAGCGGTACTGGTTCACACCTACATAATATAATAGTGTGCAAAGTTATGTGTACAAATACACAATAACATACGACGCAAGCTAACAATCCAATTCATCCCATAAAATGAAATTGAAATTCCCTTTAAAGTGTTTGTCTTAACACATCATTATAATTTGCATTTAGGTTATAAGATTAATGTGCAACATGATTTATGCATTATATACGATTTTGACTCATTCATGAGTGAACAACTGCATTTTAATTAGTTTTCACGTCAAGTCAATCCATGCGTCAGTCAGTCTTTCCTTTGATTCTGAAAGACACGTAAGGTCATTCATATATACAAGGTAATTTAATGGAAATGTTAGATCATAATGAACTCCATGTTACACATTCAACTTCAAAAGATCAAAAGATGCTTAAAACGACATCAATATATTTATGCGCTGTGAATCATCTGGATTGGTAATTTCGCTCATGTTCTCACTTCACAGTAATACATCCGACAAGAATATGGCCGTGAATCTTCTTGTCCAATTTAATATCAAATATGTATTAGTATATGATACGCATTCGTTTTTATACTCTAACAAAATCAGCTACCATAACTTTTACCTAATTTACATGAAAATCTCATCTTAAATGTTGTCACTTAATTATTTTGAATTCCTGTCACATTTTAGGTATCTGCTGTATTATCATTGTGGCATTTTAGTCATTGGATGTCTACAATTTATTACAATTTTACTAATAATATCGTACATACATACAGATACAAATAAAAAGTCGACGAGTAGCATGTAAGATAGACGAATGCGAGTTTGAAGGCCATAAAATATGCACATTACCTGCGGGTATTGACTCTGGTAGTTCACCATTAGGAAGCTGGGAAAATGAAAGCTCATCAATGCACCTTTGAGGCTGCTATTATTTACGTGTTGGCAAAGAAAAAGCATAGGAGATCATAGTTCAAGATAAGTTTTACTCGTCATAGTAAGTCAGACTAAAGCCATTTGTGACAAATAGTTTACTGTGGTTCAAAGATCAGCACACAATTGAAAAAAGTTGAGATGCCATTCATGTCATTTCTTAAGTCTTAAAGCTTCAAAATTACGTAACAGAGAACATTAGTTCCCTTCCTAGCTCTACGCAGATAACAATGTTATGAGCAGATATTGACAGTAATTGCTCATTCCTAGCTTTGTGTAAGTATTTCTACGTCTGTATACAGACGTAAGGTAGCTTTCGCTACAAAAAGTCCACAAAGATGCTGTTTAGCCTCTGCATTCATGCAATGCAGCTCAGTTTAAGTACAGGAATAATTTTTTGCATCACACGAAAACACAATATATCAAGGTATAAACGAATTGCCACCGATGTAGCAAGTATTTTGCAAGCAGCACTTCAGAAAGAAAATGAGCAACATTCACCTCAATACTAACAACTGCCTTCAACTTGTTGAATGTAAAATTAGGTGTACAGAATCAAGAGACTAACAGGTATTTACGATTGTAAACCTAAGCTCGGTTCAACAATTCTATTGTATTTTGAATAGTAAATCTGCTTAGAATATCGTAAGGATGTTGATGACTTATTACTTACTGTTAGCTTCAGCTGTATTGAATGAATTGCTTACATTGCAAATTGTAAACATAAGAAACAGAAGTCCCAGGGACATGAAAAAACTGGTATGGTACTTAAAGAAGTAGTAATAAGCAGTATATCATGCCCATCGGAAGAAAAATCAAAGTGATTCTATGTATATTAACTTTAAAAAATAAAAGCCAATATAATAGTAAATGAATTCCCCTTGGAATGCGGTACAAAACGTATTAAGTTATCTTTACAAATAGTAATTAAGTAGCAGTCATGCACTGAAAGGTTACATAAGACTTCTGCGAAATGAACGTCCAACAATCATTTTAGTTTCTTAAAGTTATTACACAAAGAAGTCATAAATACTCAAGCTAACTTAATGGTAATGAAAGAACTTTTATGTGATTATAAAGTAAACCTTTGACAAATTGAAATATAATGGAAGAAAGAGTCTAAAGGAATGAAAAGGACAAAAAATAACTCTTTAACCCTGATGCGAGCTTTAGCAATTTGTAAACAAACGACAATTTTCAAGTACGTTAGGTGGGTATCAACCCTTTTCACTACAAACCATCTGTAAACTCAATTATTACACCCAAGTGCACTTACATTTAAGTACCAACTACCTATATGCATACTCAAAGTACGTAGCAATACGCACATACTTACAAATATGTATACGAATTTGATATAATCTAATGCCTAAATACACACAGACATTATAAACTACCTTATACAGCTACAGCTGCAGGAGGAATCGAGGTAAAAATGTGTAATAAGTATGTATTATTATTACCTGTATTTATTGCTATTTGCTAGGTACATAACATGTATAGATCCTATATAGATAGCAAGTACAAAGCATGCAAAGAACCTTTTACAAATAATATTGTATAAATAACATTGACTACCAACGCATTGGAAGAAAATATGGCAAATTACACATTACCTTCACCATTTACCATTAATTTCATGTGTGTGATTTCATGCTCGATATTACTTGTAAGTAGTGCCTTTTGTTGCCCCATTAGAGGCTAGCTAATAATTTTTTCACAACCTTAAATACATAATATTATATCGCATCAAAAGAAGTACTACATTCTTATTTAACTTAAATATGTACTAAATGGGTAGGCTGTATTTTGCGTAACATCACTATTACAGTTTATACCAATCTGAATGCATTTTTCCTATATAAGAAGCATATTATAACGAAGCTGTGGAATATACAATTACCTACGATCTTGCATCATCTCAGGTAATAATAATGAATGGTGGTGATAGCAAAGTACGCATACGTAAAGTGGATTATAGGATTTTTAATTTATCTTCTTACAATGCATCGCCTTGCACGTATAGCCTTATAGCTAAATGACTAGTTATGCAAATACTCTAAGCACTTAAATTATATATAGGTACATATCAATAATAGTAAAATAAAAATTATAATTGCACTATTTATCTGGAGCATTGTATACCTACAAGGTTAAAGAGTACTTTAAAAAGTGGAACGAACCAGGATAATTGCTGAGACTGCCGACACTGGAGAAAAAGTCATTATCCACATAAGGGATGGAGTCTACGGAAGCGGACAACCGGACAGGATTTCGTCGACGCCCTTTCAGGGCTGACCAAGAATTCCACCCTGGTGGCACTGCCAACTCCATCGTTCACAATAACAAATAATAAAGACAATAACGCTCTAGAGTAATCTTCCCAGAAATTATCTGTCGTAACTTCTTGCTTTCAGAGTCAGAGTTAAATTCATGTGACGGCAACGGCACTATAACATTTATGGTTAATAAAATTGCCAAATAAGTTATGACAGTGATTCATTAGTGAAATGAATTATTGTCTATTGAGAATGTGCTCTTTTGCATCATCATATTCGCAGATATTCTTCCAATTTGTCTGCAATTTTGCAATATGGTGTGGGTCGACAGGCAAAGGTGACTCTGCATATTTAGGACCTGAAAAAAGCAAAGGAAACAATTAGTGTCAGTATATCGAGTGAAATTGAAATAAATTACAGTGCAAATAATACAGATATGCTTAAGGAAAGGTAGTCGGGTTGGGATAGGAGGATATATTGTGCGACAAAAAATTTAAAATTTTCCCATAAGAATAGCATGGAGCAGCTTCGCGCCGTGGCTGG
>JABASI010006035.1:0-11404 GCA_019776505.1 Tomocerus nigrus
AGGGCGAGTGAAGTAGCTTATAGCGTGCCGGAGTAGTAGTCTTCTTGGGCTGAGAGTCAAGTGACTTGGCTTAGACGATGATAGCGTAGTCTGGAATAATATAATAATATACGTAAGTAATGCAGAGCTTTGATTCAAATGTTCTTGTTTTCAGATGGGGAAGTTTATGGGGGCACTGTAGCGGACTTTGCGGAGGTTGATCCGCTTATTCACCGGTGGGACTCGTTGAGGACGCCTCAGTATGATCTCAAGTATCTGAACGGTAATGACAATGACTGGCTCTTGATAGAGCAACTATCTAATCGTACAGCACTCAGTGAACACTCCACTACTATCAACTCTTTCTATTGTTGTCCTCGTCCTCGTCGCCTTTGTTTTTATATGAGCGTTTTCTCATTTCGTGGTCGAATTAGCATCCATTCTCCCCGCCTCATATTTATCATTTGACAGACGACTCCTTCATGCACACTCTTTGAATTTATTTATGCTAATCCTTGCAGAGCCCACGTTATTTAACAAGTATTAGTGGTAAATGCTTGGTGAGCGAGGAGTGGAAAGCAATTTAAATGATGTCTTCTGTGACGATGTGGCCCCTCCGGCTCTGCCAAATCATTTTTATCATAAATTCCACCGAGCAATAATGCAAGTATTAGAATTATTAAGTCCCAAGATTTTCACTTGGCTTCCCTCGCGCTGACTTTCTTTAATTCGCTGCATAGAGTCGACCCCCTCCTCCGGACTAAATTCATAATATTACACGATATATTACCCAACAAGGCAATGAGGACTATTTTGGTGCAAGTGTGCACATGATATTGTGTCTTCCCAAACTTAAGCTCTTACTCTCTCTCACTACGACGTAGTAGTTGCATATGGTGAAAAAGAAGAGGCATGCCACGGGATTGAAGTCAGAGAGAGAGAGAGAGAGTTTGGTAAGTGCGTATGGGTAATAGCTCGTGGTGATAATATGTATTCGGTCGGTTGGATGAATGTAATTTAGTGGTGTAGTGCGGCGGGGCTGGTTGGCTGGAAGGGGGAAGTCAGCGATGCAGCTAAAAGGAAGGCAGACTTTGAATTAAAATTGCAGTACTGCTCATAATATGGATTAAGGCGTCTCCTCATATCATAAACTCAAATGGAATCTGTAATGAGACTTTCCCAACTTGAGTTCCCTTGAATTAACTGAACTGAACTCCACTCAACTCTAACAACCATCTCCACTTTTTCATTATTCTTCCTCTTGTTTCTTTCAGCTCCGAATTTCGTCAATTCTATGCAGTACGAGGATTTTGTGTTTTTCTACTTCCGCGAAACAAGTGAGGAGTTCACCAATTGCGGCAAGGTACGTTCCATCTACAGACATCTCTACTACAACTTATAACAACTAAGAATTTATATTATTATTAAATACCATGAGACTCTTCTCTTCTTCTCCACGAATAATATTATTATATGCAGGAATTCATGGAGAGAATAGATTTCTGTGTATAGAGAAATAGAGAAGTACGTCAACTTAGTTAATAGTAACATGAAGTAGTGAATGCAGAAGTAGGGAGGGAGGGAGGGAGGAGTGAGAAGTCAAAGGAAAATGAAATGTTCTTTCAGTGCTATCTCAAGTCCGCAGCCAGAACTCTTGCTAATTAATTGCATTTATGAATGAACTTTATAGCCTTGTCTAAATAGGACTACTAAATAGGAGTATTGAAGTAGGGAAATGAGCCGAGACGGAGACAAAGCCAGACGTCAAGGAGCGAGCTAATGCTAATGAAAAGTCAAAAGGGAATATTTTAGTGGGCGATATAGATAATATTGTTATTGCCTTTGGAATTGTCTACACCGAACTAAACAGAACATCAACCTTTAGTTTTACTTTTACTCTCCTCTCTTCGAATATGCATACAGCTTAACAATCACTCCACTACTGACTTACATTAGAGCAACTCTTTCCTTCCACACTCAGCCATGCACCTACCTACTTGAAAACCTCACTTTATTCTTTCCTCTCGTAGTAGGCATAGCCCGTAGAAATCCCTAAGTGCCAACTTTCACCAGCCAACTCTACTGTATCCTTCTCCTGACTTTCTCTTTTTATTTACAAATAGTTCCTCACTCCCATAAATTACTACTCCATAGTTAGTTCGTTGTTCGGTTAGCCGACGATTCCTAAATATATCCTTTAAAAAAGACACATCCTCGTCGATTCCGCAACTGCTCTATTATTTATTTCTGTAATTGTAGCCCCTTTTTTTCTAAAGGCATCACATGGAAGTAGGTTTTTCTACCCTTTTTGTTACACATTTGGTTAATTTTAATGAAACAAATCTCTGTTTTTGACAATCCCCTTACATTTATTACTTCACTGGCAGTAAATTAAAGTTTTTACATTCATTTTGAAGATATATTAGAATTTAGAATGCATGTAATTATCATAGATCTATCCCAAGTGGAGGAGAAAGTACTCGGCAGTTCTAGAGAGCTTTTATTAGGAACAAGTGCCATAAATTACTGGTTAATTAGTTATAGTACAATGTATAAATTAGGATTGCATTAATTATGATGGCAGTTGTAGAGCGGCTTTTGCAGCCACAAGTCTGCTAATTTGCGGAGAAAAATTGTAATGTATTGCAATGTTCAGCACGCGTACCTAATTAACGTAATAATGTATGATATACAGTTTGGCACACTCTGGCTCCAAAGAGAAAAGTAGTAGCAGTACGTACATAACATAGGTAGGTATAGGTAAGAGCGTAGTAGTCATCTCGGCTAAATTCTCTCTCTCTCTCTCTCTCTCTCTATAGGTATAGAATGAAGATGTTGAGCATAGGATATTGTGTACATAAATTGTGCTAAGTACGTCATATACTTTCACTCGGTAGTTATTAAAAGTGTATAAGTGAAGTAGAGTAGCCATAGATAGAAAATATTATGCATTAGTGAAGCTCGTAACATTTCCACCGACTTTTAGGCTGAGCACACAGTGCAGTGTGGCCCACAATTCTGATTCTGCTGATATTGTTTGCTGTGCTGTGCCGCTGTGGCGAGATAGTGGGAAAGAGGATGCATGTAATGAGAATGTGTAGGACGAGAAGTGGTAGTTAGTGAAAGTGAGTAAGGTATAGATAGACATTGCCACACATGTACATATGCTCTGGTCTGTGCGAGAGAGAGAGAGAGAGAGGAAGGAGAAAGGTTAGTTATTAGTAGGGTTAGGTGGCTATATGTAGTGCCCGGGTGAGTTGAGTGAGGTGGGTAGTCGTTTGATGAGTTGCTGATGGAGGCTGTTAGACTTTGTAGTTGGCAGGCAGGATGATGATGAGAGTCTGGGAAGAGTTCTACTAAATGTGGATTTATGAGATGAGTGCGCTTATTTATATGAATGCTGCTTTCTCTTTTCTCGGTCCTGTCTGCCGCGGCCCTGCCCTGCCTCCTCCGATGTCCGCCGATCCCGCTCTTCTTCTTTGGATTTATTCTACACGTCCTCCTCTGACTGCTGTGCGTCTCCTCCGAACACTTCACCCACCATCCACTCTCACTACTACTCTACTCTGCTCTACTACTCTCCTCCTCATGACGACAACGTGCAACAAACGGAGCAGGCAGTCTACAGCCGAGTTGGCCGAGTTTGTAAAGGTGACAAAGGCTTCCCTCGTGGGAGCGCCCGGAATAAATGGACAACTTTTTTCAAAGCTCGTCTCAACTGCTCCATCCCAGGGGAATTCCCTTTCTCTTTCGATGAAATACGTACGTACACTACACTCACATCACTTCCCATCCCACACAATGGCTAATAACAACAACTCGCGAATCATTCCTACTACACTTCTCATGCCCTTAAAGACCTCCTTCGTCCATACTCTCTCCCAAAAAAAACTCACTTTCTCCACGATAACTCCCTCATGATAAGATACAAGTTTTCTCTCGAGCACTACTGTGCTAGACATATTTAATGTACACAGACTACGGTGACTTGTAGACTCTAACTTATGTACAGAATGGCCAACAACACTGCGTGATTGCGTATGTGCGTCTGTCTAACTCATGCACTATCACAATAAGACTACATTTATTATATACTTATATACTTTCTCCGTGTATACAAAACTCAACTTATGTTAGTGTAGCGAATAGTATTTCTATTAGCAATTAGATGATACTCTTCTGAGGTGTACATTTGAGCAGATATAATTTAAGGATGGTCGGAGAAAGTATATTCTATGTATGAAGAGGAAAATAGAAGCAGAAGAAAGTCAAACCGTGTTAGTCTTGACTCTCAGTGTCCTTTCGTCCTATTTCCTTAGCCTGACTCTATAGTTTAGTTGGAAAAACACCTAGCGCGATTCTTAGAGAACGACAACGTGAATAGAAGAAGAAGAAAGTCAAACCGTGTTAGTCTTGACTCTCAGTGTCCTTTCGTCCTATTTCCTTAGCCTGACTCTATAGTTTAGTTGGAAAAACACCTAGCGCGATTCTGAGAGAACGACAACGTGGCATTCGAAACCCATCAATTACTTATATTTATATTTTTCCTCACCTTTCCTTCAGCGTATATGCACGGTCAAGGTTCGTGGACTATTGTTACCGTATGGGGAAGTGGAGGAAGTAAGACCGTCCGGGAGTTTGAAAATTAAAATTTCACTTTTTTGCCACTGGCGACAGAAATGAGGATTTTGTCGCCAGTCTGTATACAGACTGCACTGTCAATACAAAACACAGACTGGTGACAAAATCTTCATTTCTGTCGCCAGTGGAAAAAACTGAAATTTTAATTTCCAAACTCCCGGACGGTCTTACTTTCTCCCACTTTTCCAGTCGGTAACAAGAGTCCACGAGCCTTGATGCCCGGTTGTCCAGTAGCATTGATGTCAGAGTGTCTTTGTGAAGGAAGCCAAAGGAGAAAGTCTTGACAGAGTCTGTATTAAGTGGGCTCTGTACTTACTTTGAGCATTGAATCGGAATCCAGTTCCTTTCTCCACTTTCTTTATATGGACATTATGCTCTCTTCTTTCTGGACAGAGGTGAAAGTGTGTGTGTGTGTAGGGAGTGTAAGTATGTGGTGGAGAATGAAGTCGTGTATAAGATGTTTAGGTAGCTATAAAGCTATAGTGAAGTAAGTCATTGAGAGAGTGAGTCTGTTGAAAGTGGGAGATGCCGTGGGCATGAGTGAGTCGAGTTGAGTTGAGTGGCTCTGTCGTAGGCAACTAAGTCTTATCCCATCTTTTGAATTGAGTCGAGCCTGGACTGAGTGAGTGAGTCACCTTATCATTATGATGATGTGATGTCCTATAAATGCCTCTCTCCTTCACATGATCTACTGAAGATGCCATTGCCCTTCTTTTATTCCCACTCCAACCTCTGTCCTTCTTCTTCTTCCTCCCTGGACTCCAGCACTTATCTCCACTGTCCATCTGTATGTGTGGGCATTGTGTGTGTGTGTCGTGTGTGGAGCGGCGGCATACGCCCAGGCACAGGTCCATGCCCTATCTTCCATTACTTACCTACGTTATTAGCCATTGTGCCGTAATTTGAGTAGAGAGGGATATTTGGAGGAAAGTTAAGTGCATGAGATTCTGTTAATATTGTATGTGGAGATACTGAGAATGAGGCAGTTAGCAGTTTCCTAGTGGCCTTATAAAGTTATAAATGGGAGGCAACTGTGTCAGTGCACTGCACTAAAGTAAACTTAGAGTTCTAATAAGCTCAAGGGCTCTCCTAACTTCTATTTTCTTTATGCATTCTCGCTGGCTATGAGCAGAGGCCATGTCTATCCTCCTCCCGGTCTCCCAGTTGGGCTCAGAAATCATCTACGGCGTCTTCACCACTGGAACGAACAGTATCACCGGCTCTGCAGTCTGCGCATTCAAAATGAGAGACATCCTCGACGTCTTTGATGGCCGATTTAAAGCACAACAGAGTGCCAACATGCACTGGCTTCCTGTCCCTTCTGAAAAGGTAACCACCACAATTTAATTCTCTCTCCAAAATAACAGCCTCATCAACTCGTCATTCTTTTAACTCCTCTACAAAGTTCGCTAACCTTTTTGTCGCAGCAAACACTTACATTTTCCTATAATCATTATTGAAGTCTTGTAAATCTTTTTTTAATTTCCTCAAAAGTGTAGCCAAGGAAAAGAAAAGTCTTTAGATGTATTAGGGTATTAGTAACTGAAATAGATGGGTTTTATAATCTTTTAATGGTATTTTTGCTTTGCCCCAGCTTACCTGTTCTTACTACGTACATAATATTTAGTATATGGGGTCTTATAAAGAGAAAGGATAAATAGTAGGTATGCAGAATTATTATGGAGTTAAGTGTGAGTGGAAGTAGGAGAAGAAGGTGAGGAGGCAGGGGAGAGAAAGATTGGAGTAAATAGGACGAGGTTCTTTAATGTAATGTATGTAATGTATCTTGTCTTGTCTGCATTAAGTAAATATGTAGCGGAGGAAGAAGCTGATCTTTGCTTCCCTCTCCGTCCACTCCTTCCTTATCTCCGAACAGTTTTAGTGGAGAGGGAGGGTAGTGGGTAGCGTAGTTGCAGTTGTTCAACTAGTAAATGGCCGTAAGTAGTCATAGTGCACGGGAGATAGTGGGAGGAAGGAAGGAAGGAGAAGAGGCTAATATGAATGAACAGAGATGTGTTTTGTGTGCAGTTAGACTAAAGCCCTGTACTTTATTTATGTTCCGTGGACCATTCGTTAACTTCCTCCTCCCGTGCATTAGTCCGTAGTTAGAGCCTCTTTCTCTGCAAACAGGACAAGAACTGCTAACGGCAAATGACTATGATGGCCCCATTTCTCTTAATTAAAATTAAAGTTTACCTTTGCTTTAGATAGCCTCCTCCTCTCTCTCTCTCTCTCTCTCTTCTCCTTTCTTTGTTGCTTCCCCATCTTTTTATGTTTAGGTATATAGATGATGCCCTTGTTGTAGTGGATGGGCAACTTTTTAATAGGCGTGTGGTGCTAGAGGCCTTTCATTGCCCACCAATTCCTCCGTGCTCCCTCACTAAATGTAGCTAAGGATATAATAATAATAAGTGAGGTGGAGATACTTTTTGGTCATAATGGTTTTTGTGCTCTTTAGTGCCTTTTTAGATGGAGGAGAGTGAAACGACAATAGACAGCACCAGCTCCTTCCTTCCGTCCGACTATTTTCTTCTCCTCTCCTTTTACAACTCCCTCACAACATCCCAATGAGCATTTTGCTTAATTTGCTCCTCTCATTCTACTTAGTCTTTTGGCATGATAACACTAGGCTCACTCTTCCTACTATTAAATATAAGTATACCTCGATATTAAGCACTGGACATAAGTAGCTTCATTTCTATTGTGCATTGGCTTTGCCACTAGTGTGGCCAAAGGAAGGAGATTGAGTTCTGTCTGTGCTACTATTGTTATCTATTTGAGTGTAAGTTGGTGGTGGTGGCTGTTTGGGTGGAGTGGCCTCCACACACTCAGACGAAACTAAATAAGTAAATGGAGTTGTGTGATGAGTTTTGACTATGGCTCCGCTCTTTTGGATCTACAGGCGTTTTGGCCTTGGCTGTTATGTTGTTGGCTGGGGCCTTGGTTGCGTGCCCTGCCCTTGTGTCTGTCTGTGTGGCAGGGCAGGGCGAGAGTGGGCTCTCTCTCTCTCTCTCTCTGGAGGGGACGCTGTATACAAGCAACAAAATCTAAATCTAAATGACTTTCAGGTTCCTGAGCCCAGGCCCGGACTTTGCGTCAATGACTCGACCACACTTCCAGACCAGTACTATATATTTGTCGGAGGACACACTTTGATGGACGAGCCTGTGCAGCCGATTCTAGGAAGGCCCGTCCTGACACGAGCCACGCAGTCTAACCGAATGACCACCATCTCCGTGCACACAAATGCCACGACGCCTGATGGCCAGTCTTATGACGTCATTTTTCTTGGAACAGGTAAATCACTCTCTCTCTACCTACAATATAAATACTTTCTTATGTCCGAAGACCATGCATACCTGTAGTATTGTACATATATGTATGTGCCACATGTACCTGCTTTATTTCATTATTTTCCCTTATGGGATCTACTAACCTACATCATGCTCTTTACTTTTTGTAGATATTTCTATTCCTAGCACATGAGTAAGTAAGTACATATGCTGTAGCTGATATATAGTTATATTATTATTATTCTTTCTAGTCAGGTCAATGTAAGTAGGTATAGTTTGTTAACTACGTCGTACGTACGTTTCGTACTTGTAATTGTGTTTTGTGGGTCTGGAGCGGGTTGAACTGTTGGGAAGTTGTGAAAGGAAAAGTTGGAGTAACTAGCTGGAGGGCAGTGGAAGTCGTCCATTTGTGGAATTCGCAATCAGTGTAATAGATTGAGAGCAGAGAGGAGTGAAGGCTGAAGTTGGCATGAGTTGTTGGGCCGTGGAAAAGCAAGTGCAGGCCGTAGAGCGACCGGCGGCCGAATGAATGGAGGGCAAATCAGAATAATGATGATAATTATAATTAGAGTGTAGTGGGAGCGGCGGGTGTAGAATGGTTTATTTGATTAATCCTCCACTAATTACGAGTGTGTAATTGATATGCTGGCTGTTAAGTTAATTGAATAGGTACTCTGTAATTGAAAGTCTAGCCTTCCCATCAACCCTACCTCCTTCTCCTCCTTCACATTTCACATCACAGAACAGTGACCGAAGTTGGATGGAGATGGAAGAGGATTATTATTCGCGTTGTTGTTCTTCTTCTTGGCAACGTCTCTTTCTCTCCTCCTAAAATTCCTATCCTCCTGCTATATGCTCCTTCATTGGCAATTGCTGTTGTTTGTGGCAAGGTGTTTCTAAAACTAATTTCTCTCTGGCTCTTTTCAGATGACGGCAAAGTGCTGAGCATGGTGAATGTGGGCCGAGATAATGTGAAGAGTGTGCTGATTCAAGAAATGCAAATTTTTAAGACTCCCGTTCGAGAAATGCTGTTTTTGGGAGGAAGTCCTCCGAAGATCCTCGTCGGCTCCGACACGAACCTGAAACTGATGAACGTGCGCCAGTGCTTTACGTCGAGAATTAAGTCCTGCAGGTGAGTTGCATCAGACAACGTCCTCTAAATGACACGTCGTTATGTCTGAGGCATGCAGAGTCTCTGTTCTGTCTCCTCAGCTCTTTTCTTGTGTCCATTAACCGCATCTCCATATAATAATACGTAATAAATTGCTGAGCCACCTTGTTCTTGGGCCTATAATGTGGCTGTGTGCTATAGACACAGCGGCTCGTGGAGTGTAAATGTAAGTAATGTACACGTAAATTATATTGACTGAGACAGTCGGGACGAGCGTCAAGCGTGGCGTAGGCTAGGAGTCTGTTCGTGACTCCGCGCTGTGGTCGTGTCCTGTCCTGCCTGATCGTCTTATAATTTATGTTTATTTATGGTGTCGTGTCAGGACAATTGACTTGACTCCTCTGCATTCTCCTCTCTTCTTCCTCTTCTACTCTCCTACATAAACTCCTGTACATGCAGTTAATATTGGGCCAAGCTCAGTCGCTCAGCTCATCAGTTCAGCTCCTTGAATTACTTTGTCCTAAATACAATAATGACTGAGAGAGTTTGAGCAAAAATATCACTAGACGCAGCTTACTGCTACTTACCTACTTTATCTCGAGGAATTCATTCATGTCAGGTAGCTAAAGCAAACCGCTATTCACGGATGCCTGATGTCTGCGGTATACCCATCTTCACTCTGACAAAAATTACTAGCCGACCTAGCAATAATAATATTACTCCTATACTTTAGCCATAAATATTATTAGCTACGGTGCAAGCTAAATAGAAGGCAATTTTTTCCTGCACATGTTACAGGCTGCTATGAAAGCGCAAGTAACTCTACTTGGCCTAAGCCAAATCAAATTTTTGCGAAATTCTGCTAGTTTTTAAAAATTTCATATAGTAATATTATAGTAAGTTCATTTTTATACATTTTGGCTCATTTTCTGCAACAAGGTTCAAGAAATATGAAAATTTCGAAAGGGAATGTACTTTTAGCTCGGCTGTGCATATTTAGAGCGCTTTGTGTAAATGGCCTGCAACATAATACACACGGCTGAGAGTTATATATGGCGAGAGAATACGAGGAAGAAAGGATAAAGGTTGCAGAAATAAATGGCACGGCATAAAGTTTCATTCGGAGTAAAATATCAGCGTGACTCGTTTGATCCTTACGAGTCTCCATCATCACATTTTCATTAGACTAATGGAAAGAGATTGAGTTGAAACAAATTTGTTTTGTTCGTCTGATGATTGGGTTACCTTTCTCCGTGAGCTCTGCTGAGAGAGTGAGTGTTGTTTATGGGGCATGGGGGGAAGGAAGAAAGGGGAAGTGCGAGGAGTAGGTAAACAGCCGACAGACAGACTGGAGAGAGAAAGACAGAAAAGGCGATAAAATATGAAGAGGAATGGTCGGGTAATGTCTGAATGGGTTGATGATGTTGATTTTTGGTGTTGTCCAGTGACTGCGTGGCGTTGCAGAGTCCGTACTGTGCCTGGCACAAGAGAGAGCTGAAGTGTGTGCCGATTCCTTTGGACAGGCCCATCTCTCGCCGAGATTACTTGCAGAACGTATCGACGGGGAACCACACGGACTGTCCGAAGCCCGCAGCCAGCCTCACGCCCAACTCCATTCCTTCGGAGCAACATAAAAGTACTTCGAAATCTGTTGACTCGACTGGAAGTCAAACTATCACCATCCTCACGGATGACGGACAAACTACCAAAGAAGTAAGAGCTTTTAACGACTGCCGTCCAATCCCCGCGCGAACTCCCGTCCCGTCCTCTCCTCCGTCCCACACAACTTTCTGACACTATTTATGGATATGACTTTCTTCTTGTTTGCCAACTGAGGCGAACTGACAGACTCCTTCACTCTCTTTCTCCTTCCTATTCTATTTTCCTATTTATAGCTAAGTGCACCTTTCCTCGCTCCATGAACTCCAACTTTACTTTACTCCTCGACTCATCCTCCTTTTCCCAATCACCCGCCGCCGCCGCCACCGAATTTATCTTTGGCAATGGCGAGAGAAGAATTGGATATGAGTGGAAGAAAGGAAGATGAGTAATGTGTGTGAATGTGTTGCAGGTGGTGAACGAAGGGCCGGTGGTCGTGGGTCCGCGGCGGGACTCTTACACGGCGGAGACGCTGTCGATCGCTGTAGGCGTTGGCTGTGTGTTGGCCGTCCTCTTGGGATTCATCGCGGGCTGGGGCTGCGCCAAAAGATGCCGAAAAGACCACGACAACATTCCGTACCCGGACACGGACTACGAGTACTTCGAACAAAGACATAATCTCAACATCAACACGTATGATGGCCCATTAGTTATTTCAGCTTTGCTATTATCCCAGGGAAATGGATAGTGTCGATGTCGAGTCGACTCCCGAGCATTTCAC
>JABASI010006036.1:0-11402 GCA_019776505.1 Tomocerus nigrus
TCATGTCATCACATCATCATGGGATATGCAACTTAATGCTTGCCCTTTTGCATGGATTTTCGTCAAAATTTTTAATACGTGTATTTCCCTATGAGTCCATGTTTCTGAATAACACTGTACTTCAAGTGCATTCACAAGAAACTTACCTAAATTCAATTACCTACCAAAACGGATATACTGACTGAACTCTGAAGTATTATTATAGAATATGCAGTAGTCCACTTGGACAGGGCAAGGGAATATGTGAATCAGGCATTAGTATATCTATATACAATGAAAGAATATTATACAAGAACAAATGCATACCTAATTTCTTAACCAATTGTGACGATAATATAGAGAGGAAAGAATTTAAAAGATCGTAAGTAAAAGTTTACAAAAAATCGTTTTGTTGAAAGCATTGAGAAGCAAATTCATTTTTTCGTTATCTCACTCAATGGCATAACTTACATTTCTTCACGTAACACATTAAATAAACCTTTACTGGCTTCTGTAGATTTTCAAAGGAATGAAAAGTAACCAACACAAGGGATGAAAAATGACTCTTGTGTTTCAGCAAAAGTGAAGTGAAGATTGCGGATAAATCTCAAGCTCATAGATTAGATGGTTTAGTAAAGTAAATCTAATCTAATAAATAAAACCGTCTGGCCTAAGAAGAATTGGAAAGAAGAAATTCAAGTTCGAATGTTTAGAATTGAAACTTTTGTTTACGATTCAAGATATCTTTGGGAGTAGAAAAGGGAGGCCGACTTTTTAGTTAAGCTGACATGTCGCAGACTTGACAATTTCCCTTTCTAGGAATAATTTTATGTCCATCTTTTGTATGAAAAGTAATTCGGGGCCTTAGTATCCTAGAGTTTTGTACAAATCGCTGTGTATCAATCGTCATGTGCTAGTAGTACAGACAGATAATAATCATCTCATCACTTTAGAATTGTTTTTATAAAACACTTTTTATTTTCAAGTGAAAGTATTGAATTTGCCTTTTAGCCGCAGAAGAAAAATGACCTTGGAGAGAATCGGTTATTAGTCACAATATAGCAATGTCATTGTATGCTCTTCGTGATGACTATGAATCAAAAAATAGTTGAATAAACGATTATTCATTTTTAAAATTTCAGTTATACGAGTACCTAGGTGGAATTGCCTAAAATGTGTTACTTTCAATGTGTAATTGTTAGCAGGTAGGTATTATTTTACAAAACTAGCATTACTCAATGTTGGAAAAGGCATCTGTAGTAGTGTAGTTAGGTACTGTGTATGTATGTAATATTCAAGAGTAGATGACAGATTCATTCAATATGGCATTGTAATTTAAGTATTTTTTTCTCTCACTAGATAGAATGACAAATCCTGAGTCAACGAAAGGAAATTCAATGATTCACAAATTGAGAGTGAGACTGATACTCGAAATGAATTAGAGTGAGTCTGAGTCAGACCTGTAATTTTGTTGCGTAGGTAGGCATATAAAATATTGTGCCGATAAGCAAATGAAAAACGAGGTAGCGACACAACAGATTCTATAAACTTAGCTGCAGAATAAATTTATCGCTTCATCATTTGTATGCAGACAGTGTGTAGCCGGCCTAGCTCGTCTCGACTCTTTTATTATTTTCAGTTGAGAAGAGAAGACAGAATATCCTATGCTAATGAGCCGAAATGAGTTATGTCACCAGAGTGAAACCAAGTGATTTCCATCCATCCACTTATGAAATATTAATTATACCATTATTGGTTCAACCTCATTGCTAATCTTCGGACCATCTAATGAAACAACCCAAAGAGAACTTATCCAATTAACTCCAGTTCCAACCAGTAGCTATACATTTATGTAGTGATTCTATATTTTACTAGGTACCTTTTTGTCGCTTCTTCATTTAACACAGTTGTGAATTGACAGAGATGTCATCTTGACAATTTTATTGCATTATGTTTATGTCTATTTTATTACTTATGTAATCTTCAATGTCAAAACTTTGCCAATATATTCAATAAGTAAAGTAATAAACAGAGCTTTATTAGAGATTACACTAATCCAACATTGATAACAAGCGTGCAGAAATACGCAATAGTGTTATAACGGTAGCTATGGCATAGCAGAAATGAAAATTATATGTTTTGACAGAAGAACACGCTGATTACTGATATATAGTGATATGATAAAATCCAGAATGTCCACCTCACAAAATTCAGAAGTTAAATAGAGAATAAATTATTTTGTAAGTTGACAAGATGTGCAATCGTCTCGTCGTTACAGATCGTTACTTTTCTGAATTTTGTTAAATGATTGCAGACAGGCTAGAGAAGAGTATTAAATTACTTGAGTAAAACTATGGTCAATATGTTTCTTTGCTTAATGTTGATCTTTGAGATTTTGGTGTAGTTATGTGACTAGGTGTCTACTAAGTGTACGCATGCAGCTATCTGTTTTATTACTCTGTGAAAAGGCTTTTCTATTAACTTCTTCGTGCCATTAATTCTTTAGTGTCTATGTAAATTGTATAGGAAAGTAGTATTAATTCTTTTTCGAAAGTATAATAGCAGTAGATGTATGTAAGTAATGCAGGTTAATAGGTATCCCGAGTCAAATTGAAAATGGAATGACACGGACACGACCTCATTCTAAGAATTGGCCATCCTTCTTTATATTTAGCTCTACTCCTACCGCTGCTGCACAATACTTATTGTTTGTACTCTAAAAGAACATTTATTTATTGGTAGGTAATCTGTTTCCAGTACTATAGTGTCATTGTTTGCCACGTCTCTATATGCGTACACTAACTAAAACACAATACAGCCAATAATGTTGTAGTATACACACATAGAAAACCCAAATTCAATCAATTCATTGTATCTACTTATTCGCATGATAGCCTGCAATGTGTAATAGAAGTGCACAAATACTTTATTCGAAATTCGAGTGTAGAAGGTGATATCTTTAGTTAAACGGCTTTGTATTACAGAATACGAAAACTATACATCAATCAACTTATTTACCAATCAAACCTAACTAATAAGATAATGTAGCCAGGGTTCTAATCTTCTAATGTCCTAGTATAAGCATCACATCACAACTTTAACCACAGGTAGTTAATAGTTTAATGCATTGAATAAAATCTTTGAAGCGAATCCACTCCTCTACTTATTTTCTTAGATAACTATATATACCTCTATTTTATATTATTTATATAGGTAGGTATTATTATATGACAGGCTTTACTACTAATAGATTGATTCAGCTAAATTCCCTCCCTAATAGTAGGTAGCTTCGAATGTAGGATAATGATTTGATTGAATGCAATTGTAATTTAAAAATGACATCGGTCGACAAAACAAAACTATGGTACAAAAGTGATCTAACAATGTGTACCTACATCAGTTGTAATGAAGAAGAGATTAAAATAACGATAACCCACAGAATCATTACAACTGCCTAAACACTTGCCAATACACAGTACAAGTCATCACAAACGTATAGCGATACTAAATGTAACCATTTAACAAAACTTTGTATGATATCTCGATTACTCTTTCTTATTTTTATTAAATATAAATATTGGATTGGATTTAAATTAACTGAAAAAGATACAATATTTCAAAATAGAGATTTAATCTGCCGTAGTAATACTAGTATATGTAATTGGACAAATTATCCAATTTTAGGAGTATTTTTGTGTAGTGATAATGTGTGAAAGCCACTTAGCATCTCACAAATAAAATTCTCTTATGCTACTTGCATTCATTACAATAGAAAATACAACACGAAATAAAGAGATTGAATTTATGAAAGAAACAAATCATTCCCGTAATGTAATTGATAACATTTGAATCGTGACATGACTTTCCTCTACACGAGTCTGCTAATGATAAGTGCATAATATGTAGGATGTAACAATGAATGCCAATTGTGTTTGTAGATTTAAATATCGGAATAGTAAGGAGTGAGTATACAGCAGAGAGGGGCTATTAAAAATAAAGCTCTCTTGTTTTCTTTCTACAGTCTATGTACACTCATTTCAATTTGTGCATCCAAATTGGGCTAATGTTATCGAAGCGTATTTCCAATTGATAATAATATGTGAGGCTTGTTGTAACTATAGACAATTGATATATACATGGAGAGCATAATATATGCTTTGTGAGTGCTATTGTCTATTGTAAATTAAGTTAGACCAATTTAATTGACACGTTCAGGATGAAAGGAACAGAAATAGGCTCTCATACGCAACAAACCATAACGAGATTTTGTTTTGTGCGTATGTGTAAATGTGTATCATCAAAGTTGTGTACAGTCATCAATCCCTATATAGGTAGTCCCTATTCTATTTCAATTCTACGCCGTTTACAGTTTTAAAAGTAAGTTAAAATTAACAGTACTGTACCTTTTGTAGATTAAATTAGTGTTTAATTGTATATTCGTTTATATTATATTAACTAAAAAATTACCACATGACCATCGGCGTGTAATGTTATTCTTTTTACATAAATATACCTATACATAGCATCATTGATTAATATTTCAGAATTTATGACAACTTTTAGTGGTTTTTTTATGTATAAATTATAAATGAAGTTTATAAATACGAATTCTTTGTAGTTTTATTACAAGTTAAATATTATTAATTTTTTTCTGTGTCTGAGAGTATTAGCTGAGATAATCACTTTTAGTTGACCATATTAAGAAGCTGATGCTGCATTTTTTTTATTCCGAAGACTGTTCAGTGTATATTTGTAGACACCTTGCTTAGGTTTTAACTGTGTTGGAGTGTGGGTGGTGTGCCATTGTCTAAAGTTGATGTACTTACACTATTTACATCTAATAATGTTTGGCAAGTGATTTAGACAGGCATATTTTTTAATAGTTTCGTATTGCAGTAGACAAGACAGTTCGAGAGTAAGTATTGTTACATTGCAATTACGAAAGATTACGAAAGCGTCACGCTCTCGCATTTAATGAATTGCATGAGCCTTTTGTAAATCTAGTAAACGAGTTACTTTTATTCGTTCCGAGCTAAAAACAATGAGCTTGACGAATTTTCAGTGCACTGTAACACGCACACCTTAGCTATTTATTAAAATAAAATTGAAAAGATTTCTTTGGAAATGAAAGGATTCTATTTCTATCGCTAGCTGCATTTGCTACGCCAGTCAAAATGTGGCTACTATTATAGATAGATGCAAGTAAGTGAGTATTGGCAGATTGTGCGCAACAAGCACAGTGAATGACTGCAATAACTCACCAATCTAATACAATCTAAAGTTTCAATGATGAATTAAATGGCAACTGGCTCTTAATATAATTTAACATTAACCTTGGCTCATAGTTATTTAAATCCAGTGATCTCATCGTCATTTGTATAAGTAATAAGCTAACAATAAGTTCTGTTTTGTTTGTATTTACATAATTATTTATTCCATCAGTTTGATTTAGAGTGGGCAATTGACGAACCTTTCCTTTTCTCCTATCAGCGCAACTCATCACAAGTTTTGCGAATCTATTTATACAAATTGTGATTTATCAATGTATGCAGCTCAGTGAATTGATGGACGTGAATACCTAATTAGCAATTGGGAACAGAACAGGACGTAAAACCCTTCTTCGTTCTCATATTATCTGCAAGAGTTTCAAATGGAGAGGAGAGTAAAATAATGGAATAAATAAATGGCAGCCAAAGAAAAATAAGTTCAATTGAATTGTTATAAAGAGATAACTGTTGAATGTTTAACTATTACTAATGTACCCCTTAGATGTGCATACAGTTTAGACTATTAATAAAATAATGGCCGAATTTTTCCATTGAAATGTTGCAATAAACAAATTAGACAAATAGCAGTTGTCCCATAAACAAACAGAATGTAATAAGTAAATAAACTTTAGAAATGGTTCGAGCAAACTATAAATAATCAGAGGCCTTGTACATATATTATGCGATGTTCTTGTATCACTTGTGCTAAATGTCCTGTTACTATCGCTTCTTCATCATTTTTGGCGGAGTTACCGACACTCTCATCATTATTCATTCATTTTCTTCCACTAATAGTAAGCAACACAGCAGAATGCACACGAGTCTCCATCCAACATTCATTTTCGATTGCATAACCTATTCATCTCTCTAAATAAGTCACAAGATACTTTCCTTATCGCAAATCAATTAGAGAAATAACCAACTTTGCATTAGATAAACACACATCCATTTAACATAGTTTACATTGAGCAACGTGTGCATCAATAAAATTTTATGTTAACTCACTTCCTTTCCTAATAAATTATTATTATTAGGGATATAATAAATAAATGCTATATCGACTGTTCATTTCATCACTCAAAACATTTCGTTACAATGTGAGCCCACTGCGAAGATAAATAACAAACGGGTGCCACTAATGAATGCTAGATAGATTCGAGTTTCGACACAACAACTACAAAAATAGACATCATTAGTAAATCTCTAGATTATCCTATTGTGTCTATTAATTATTGGGAAACCTTTGAATATCATGTGCACGGATTTTCATTCAATATCTGTCAACAAATACCACAGAAATTAATTGTCAAAGTAAATAAACCCACATTAACATTTTCCCATGCAAAAATTCTATGCAATATTTTAAATATTAAAAGTTCGGTTGAAATTCAAATTTTGCTTAATTAACAGTCGAATATTGTCACTCCACCCCCTTCATAAATTGATAACGTAATTGGGAGAGCAGGTAGATTTGTGTTAAAGGAAAATTAAGTTTGATAGTGTAAAGGAAGATATTACAAGTTATTTCCAATAAAAACAACTAGAAGTAAAAATTATACGCAGCCACCACATACAATTATGTCTTCAATTGTCTTCATTCGCGAAAAGGTCATTCAGTTCATGGAAATTATCGCACCCATAAAATTATTAACTATAATATATGATAATATATTTCTTCTTTCAGTTTGCGTAAAATGGTAACCTTGAATAATATTTTAGGTTGTAGAGGAATCTAGTAATTTAAATTCATGTGTGACTCCAGCGTCCAAAAGAAAATATTATGACATAAAATATTAATGATGTGTGTAGTAGCCGGGATACTCGTTATGAGTTACTCTATTATTGTTGTTACATAATATTAGAGCTGAATCACTTGCATTCAATTATCTTTTTGCGTCCATTCTTAAATGTTGTGCATGGAGCGTTGCATGTACAAGGGTAATTTATAAAAGTAGCATATATCTATAGCATGTATCAAATCTAGAATTGCAAATACACTTTAGCAGACTATTATGTTACCCATGTTACAATGAAAATGTGTTCGCACGATGAATTAAATGAAATAGACAACTGGCGTTGAAAAGACACTTGATACACACTGACGAATTCTGTAAGGAAATTCATTTATATTAGCGTGAGGTATCTACTACACATTATAATAATATACTAGAGAGTGATGAAAGCATCCACAGACATAGATTTTTTAATGCCATGTTCATCTATAGACTGGCAACGGAACAGTCAGTAGCAGAATCTTTTATCTGAACTGAATAGAATTGATTGCAAGTTAGGTAGGGAATTTACCTGCACCTGGGCTACATTTTGTCATGCAGAATTTAATTTAAATGCAGCTTTTGCATAGATGCATGTGATTTGTCACAAGAGAATTTCCCAACTACCTAACTATCTCCTTCCCCATAGCATAGCATCTTTGGTCACCATTATCTATTTTAGCTACACACGACATAGTCATTCCTCATTGAATTATTCATCACCTCTAAAAGAAATACCTGAGAAAAACAAAAAATATTTTTGTGACTAACAATAAATAGAGAAGTACTCTTGTTTTCATTGCTTCAATATATTTGCAGTTGTAGTGAAACGAGATCCGCCCATCTCTATTTATACCTTACATAACAAAACACACAACTGGAACATCAGAAATGAAAACGATGCCTTTGCAATTCAATTCAGATGTGAAATAATTCATAAAAACACAAGTGCAAGTTTACACGAGACTTTGCATACAAAACATTGTGCATAGTTTGCAAACAATTGCGAGAAACGTCGATTTAGGTAATACTAGAAGAGCTTCTAAAGAATTACAAGTTTTATAAAAACATAAGTAGACATTGTTAGGGCAGAAACCAAATCCTGATAGCATGGACCAAAGAATTGACTTTTGAGTACCTAGACTATTCAGACCTAACAATAATAGCCCACATAACACGAGCGTATAATAGCAAATCGTGGCACAACCTTCAAGTAGCACTTCCTCAAAGACATTTTCTAATATTATATACCCACATGTAATTACCGACAACGCATTATATTTCATTTACAACAACTTATTACCTATGCAGCAATACTCAACACAGTCACAGTTCAGTTAAAATTATTTGCATTTGTTACACTGCAGGCCTGGCTGTGAAGTCAGTGCTATATGGAATCGTTTAGGCTAAAAAACGAAATACAAAGACATTTCGTCAAAAAACGATTAATTAACAATGTTATAAATAAATCTATTATTATGACATGACATTTCAAGACTGGGCTTGCATAATGTTTTCTAATTAACAGCTATTCAACTCCCTAGGGACAATATTTACATCTCAACGTTTGAATAGTAACTGACATTTTATTTTAGCAATTGTACGACTTTACTCACCTTAATTATTTAGCAGATGTATAACAAGATATGATTTAAAACGCTTTTTACTAACCCTCATTCTATTCCGTTTACAATGTGAGTGTGCATAATTTTGTTTGCATTTCCTTAAAATAAACGCTAAATGTTTTGATACAGAGATACATAGCCCGTTGGGAAGGTTAGATCAAGTCAACACATTTCGCAACTTTGCTTTTGGCGATATTACCATTATCACACTTACCATCTCATAAAGCAAATCTCATTGAAACTCCATGTTCATTATCCATACGTCATCATTATAATTACAATACATTAATAGTCTGCTTATTATTTACTTATTTAGCATTCAAAACTAGGTATCTTGCATTTCTCCTTTGCATAAATTAAAACTGGTATAATCATACTGTTTATTTATTTAGGCTTAGTGTGAGATTTCAATTTTGCCACAATTAACATCAATCAGCATTTGCTACGAGTAAGTATACACGCAGCATTATATTCAGTCATTTTACATTTATTTTATTGTTAGCAATTAATAAAAGATAAAACTATTTCTTGTGTGTGATTCTTTTAAGACAGACATATGTTTGCATGTTGTCTAATTGTCTTTAGAATAATTGTACTTCCTACATTTAATAATGGAGTGGAGACTGCAGAATAAAGAGGAAACTGAGTTAAAAAGCGTGCTGATTACATAATAATACTGACAAAATAATGTTTTCCTATATTCTGTCCAATTGAATTTGTGTACTGTGTCGGGGAAGGTGGTTTAGATTTTGAATTGCCTTCCTATGGAAGACAGTCGCACGGTATCGATGGGATAATCCACTTGTCTCGATTGCAACAAGAATAATAGTAATACACGAAAAAGAAACCAAACAAAATTACACTTAATCCAGGGATAAATTATAATTTTGATGTAAAGAGAGTGAGGAAAGGAGCATGACTGCACGCAAACAGAAATCTGCAAAAACAAAGAGCAAACATTTGTTGTTGGAATGGCGAGTCTGAAAATGCCAGTCTAATATCTTGAACTTGTAATAGGCTAGGTAATAATATTATCCCAGGAAGATTTTACAGTGATAAAGCAATGGGCATGTACGTGGCAAATTATTATGTTTGCTACAAGTTCTGACTTAAATCATGGCATAATATCTTTAATAATACTGGAATATGCACCTTCAATTTACTTCTCCGACAAAAAAGTTCATTTTGATCAGATTAGGATTTATCATGATGTAAAGGAATACTGTGGGCGCCAGGATTGTACGAGGCAAGAACCAGGCATACCAAAGGGAGGATTAATATTACTAGGATTAGTTACATCTGAATTATTTCGCAGACTTAAAATAGCAGTGAGGCGCTTACATCATTTTTCCCAATGAGTGTACATAAAACATTAACTGAAATGATGTCCACCTTTAATAGTTTAATATAGTTAGCGATAAGAATTACATAATAAATACAAATACGTGCCTCCCCTGATGGCAATAAATATGGTTATAGTCGGAATTCATGGCTGAAAAGCATTTCATGGATATTGAAGATTTCATTCATATAGGAAAGAATAAAAATGTTTATTGCATAAGATTTAAGACGTGCCGTGTGAATAAGATGCAGGCTCGTAAAGAGCAACTTAATCTGGAGATAATTGAATGGATGTAGTTTACTCGGTTTTAGGATGTGCAACTTACATAATGTCAACATAAGATATTATTATCTATCTGTGGCAATGGTCATTAAATGAGGTGGTTGTATTGAGTAACGCCAAACGCCTTTTAGGAGTGAATGCATAAAATATTTTGCCCATAATTCATTTATAGCTCGATAGTTGGGGATTTTATTGAAAGAGATAACTCGTCTGGTTTTATCTCCTTTCTTTCTGGATGGGATCTAAGAAGCAAGTTGTCGATGAGTTCATCCATCACATATAAATTATCTTAACATCCCATCCCAATCAGAGTGAAGCGAGTCCTTAGTGTTGGAATGCACTAGCCAAGCCAGGAGCTGTTACTTAGAATACCAGATCACATCAGAACAGAAACAAATAGAGTAGGCATATACTTAAACATGATTATCTGAGCACAGTTCTTGTAAAAATGCGAATCTCTGCTCAATCAAGACTACTCTTCTTACTGTTTTACAGGATTTTAGTGTATGGATGTACACTCAGCAGACATATATCATATCTGAGAAAGAACAAGTACATCCCTCACCATCTCCTATAATCGAGAAAACGGTTCATTCAAATATTTAACATAAAAGCGTCTGTACCTTCTCGATATTCTTTACTAGTAAATAGCAAGGAATGGACATGCAAAACTCAGATACTCGTTTTAGTAGTTTACTGCATGAATATCTGCACTGAGTTCTTCATTTGCTCATTTGATTGCCCTTCACAAAACTCTGTTGCACTGCAATGTAATATGGGTTGCCCGTAAAAAAACTCGGCATTCGAGTTGAGTGAGAGAGTCCAGTCAGTCTAATGCCATTCAGCCAGCCACAGTAAAGCACAGCATTAACTTATGCGTGAATTATAAGGAATTTCTATTCAAAGTCAAAGTGGCAGATTTGAAATTACTATACATTAAACAGAACTTTCGTATATCTGCAGCAATATATAAAATCCAACTCTAATCTTGTTCTTGAGGACGTCATTGCTAAACTCAGTCAGATCAGAGAACCAACTTGAGATCACTGACAACAACAGTAACAGTTCATCCTCATTTCGTTCTTGGGATAAAAATCCATCTATCAGTAATCTACTATCAGTCTCGGAATTTTTT